>SJYX01005456.1:74379-117909 GCA_006410675.1 Oreotragus oreotragus
GATTGGAGAATTTTGAGCTTTATTTTGCTAGCGTGTGAGATGAGTGCAATTGTGTGATTGTTTGAGCATTCTTTGGCATTGGCTTTCTTTGGGATTGGAATGAAAACTGACCTTTTCTAGTCCTGTGACCTAGTCCTGCTGTTTTCTAAATTTGCTGGCATGTTGAGTGCAGCACTTTCACAGCATCATCTTTTAGGATTTGAAATAGCTCAGCTGAATTCCATCATTTCCACCAGCTTTGTTCATAATGATGTTTCCTAAGGCCACTGACTTTGGATTCCAGGATGTCTGGCTCTAGGTGAGTGATCATATCATCGTGATTATCTTGGTCATGAAGATGTAAAGTTCTTCTGTGTATTCTTGCCACCTCTTAATATCTTCTGCTTCTGTTAGGTCCATACCATTTCTGTCCTTTACTGAGCCCATCTTTGCATGAAATGTTCCCTCAGTATCTCTAATTTTCTTGAAGAGCTCTCTAGTCCTTCCCATTCTATTGTTTTCCTCGATTTCTTCGCACTGATCACTGAGGAAAGTTTTCTTCTCTCTCCTTGCTATTCTTTGGAACTCTGCATTCAAATGGGTATATCTTTCCTTTTCTCCTTGCCTTTTGCTTCTCTTCTTTTCTCAGTTATTTGTAAGGCCTCCTCAGACAAGCATTTTGTCTTTTTGCATTTCTTTTTCTTGGGGGATGGTCTTGATCCCTGCCTCCTGTACAATGTCATGAGCCTCCATCCACAGTTCTTCAGGCACTCTATCAGATCTAATCTCTTGAATCTATTTCTCACTTCTACTGTATAATCATAAGGGATTTGATTATAGGTCATACCTGAATGGTCTAGTGGTTTTCCCTACTTTCTTGAATTTAAAAGTAAAAAGCTTTATTGAAATATAACTCATATACTATATAATTCATTTATTTAAAATGTACAATTAAAGATTTTTAGTATATTTAGAAATATGCAACTATCATTATAGTCAATTTTATAACATTTTCATCACCTCAAAAAGAAACTCTATCTCCTTTAACTATCTCTCCAATCTCACTGCCAGACTTAAGTAACCACTAATCTACCTTCTGTCTGTGAATTTCCCTCTTCTGGGTTTTCATATAAGCAGAATCATATAATACATGGACTTCTGTGTCTGAGTTCTTTCACTTAACATGATGTGTTCAAGGTTCATCCAACTTGTAGTATGTATCAGTATTTCACTTCTTTGTACAGCTGAATTAATATTCCACTACATAGCTATTACACATTTTGCTTATTCATTCTTCCATTGATGGATATCTAGACTGTTTCCATCTTTTACCCTACTACGAATAGTGCTTCTGTAAATATCTGAGTACAAGATTGTGTGTGGATATGTTTTCATTCCTCTAGGGTATATACCTTGCAGTGGAATTGCTGGATCCTAAAACAACCAATTTAATCATTTGAAACTGCTAAACCATTTTCCAAAGTGGCTACATAATTTTACGTTCCCACGAGCAATGGATGAGTGTTCTGATTTTTCCACAACCCAGTGAACACTTGTTATCTGACTTTTTGATTATAGTCATCCCACTGGGTATGAAAGGGTACCTCACTGAGATTTTGATTTGCATTTCCTTAACGGCTAACAATGCTCAGCACCTTTGCAATTGCTCATTGGCCATTTCTACGTCTTCCTCAGAGAAATGTTTTTTCAAATATTTTGCTCATTTAAAAAATTGCTGTATCTTTCTTATTACTGAGTTGTAGCATTCTTCCCAACTTCCTTTCAATATTCTTCTTTTCTGCTAAAGACAGCCAATCGCTTGCCACTAAGAATCCTGACTAAAACTATCTGCCTTCCTTCTTTATTATTTCTATTGTCTTCAAGAAAAACTGTCTGGAGAAATTCTGAAAATAAATGCTGCAGTTGTTTCTTTGTGGAACATAGAAAAGAAGGCAATATGACTAACGGCAAAAAGTTATGCATGCATCCATATAGAGAATATAAAACATTTTAGAGGCCTCATTTTATTAATACTATCTCTGATTTCCATAAAATAATGTATATAGGCTATACTTTTGAGAGTCTCTTTGCTTCCAACAGCCTTTTATACATCAAACTGTGCATGTTCCTTCAAACGCACAGGTTTGAACACACTGCCTTTAAAAGCTTGTTCCATGCTAAGACTCAGAATCAATCAACATTTACTGACCATGTAACATGTTCAGTCTAGTGGATTAAGAAAAGCAGAGATAATTTGAATAGTCTGCTCTGAGAAAACTCTGCAAGCTAAGGAGGGCTACAGAACAAGGACTTGTAGATAGCAAATAAGTAAGTAAAGTCACTCAGTCGTGTCCGACTCGTTGTGACCCCATGGACTGCAGCCCACCAGGCTCCTCAGTCCATGGGATTCTCCAAGCAAGAATACTGGAGTGGGTTGCCATTTCCTTCTCCAGGGGATTTTCCCAACCCAGGGATCGAACCCGGGTCTCCCAGGTTGGAGGCAGATGCTTTAACCTCTGAGCAAATAATGTGTAATAATAAGTACTCAGCTGAGGCTGGAGACTGTAGAAACTGTGGATGTGGGGTGGCAGCCTTGGTCCACATGGCTGTGGCAAGGTCTGTAGCAGCCTGCTCTGGGCTGGGGAAGGCTGTAAGGAGCCAGGTTGAGTTTTACTAGGTAGGTAGGGCAGAAGGACAAGAGGAAAAGGTGTTAAAGCAATGAACTACAGGATCTACACTGAATGGGGAAGGAAGGAGAGCCAGCAGGGGGCTGATGGAGGGGGTCAAAAGGATGAGCAAAGGGATCTGGTCTCAGTTCAATGGAAGACAAGTGTAAGGGCACCAAGAAATTGAGCAAACTGAAAGCTCAGATCAGGCAGGGAGTGGGAAGAGAGATGGAGGAGTTCAATAAAGCTGTTTTCAAAATCATAAGATACCCATTAAAATCAAGCGTTTGTCTCACAAGACAAGCAGTACATGGTATATTAGTAACTCTGCAGGGTGAGTGCAATCTAGGAAGAGAAGTATGTGGTCTAGTGCCACAATGTCACAAGCAGGCAAACAAGCAGATGTGACGTCCCACATCAGCCTACAGGGAGCTGAGTCTGTGACTGGCTGACAGGCCAAAGGATAATGTCAGCAACGGTGAGGATGAAGAGCTTCTGAAGACTTCAGAGACGGTCTCCAGCTCATTCACTGGCTCTGCAGGTTAGTAGTCTTGTTACATTGTTCACGGTATATGACGATATCTGTGCATGCTTTGTTTCTCCTTATTGAGATGGAAATAAAAATGACTAGCGGGCAAGCTGTTGTTGAGAATACTTTCCTGAAGGCAATTTTCAGGGTCACAGTTAGGTTCAGGATTGGCCTCACATTGTCCACATCTGCAGCATCCATCCTCTGTTATCACCCTAGTCCTTCATTGGAATTGTTCTCACTGTGGTCTCCAGTGACTGTCTAACCACCAAACAGGGCAGGCTCGAGGAACTTCTCTGCTGTGTTGATCACTGCCCCAGCCACACTCTACCAAGCTGACCACCTGGACTTCACATCCTCTGGTTCCCCTTTATGGCTCTGTGTCTTCTCCAAATGGCTCCTCTTCTGGCACTTAAACCCCTTTAAGCCAGTGTTTCTCAAAGATTTCATTCTCAGGAAATTGTTCTCACCCTGCTTTGTCTGGGTGACTATTCACTATCTTGACTTCACGTGCCAGCGACAAACTAAAGAAAACAAATCTGTCTCCAGCACCGCCTCTCCCTTAGTTTTGAACTTAATCTTATCCCCAACTTACTGTTGTACCCTCACCACAAAGCCACCCCAACTCTGGATGTCCCACAGAACCTCAGGGTCAGTACGTGCAAAATTAATTTCTCATCATCTTCCCTGAAATAATTTGTGTTCCCCTAGTGAATTTCATTATCTTCCTTGTTTAGTCATCTAAATTAAGAGCACTAGGAGTCATCATCAGAGCTCCTTTCCCTTTCCAACATCCTGCCAACTGGACTTCATCAACAAATTATAAAATCATACTCTTCTCTCTACCCACACTCACTTCCCTAGGCCAGCTCATCTGACTCACCCCCTCAGGCTCACACAATGTTGTAGGTTTATGTGCTGCCTGCTTCCAGCCCTGGGCCCACCACTGCCACCAGAGAGAGGGATCTAAGGCACACCTGACGTTGTGATTTTCTGTTTCCAACCCTTCAAGGGTTCCTCTTTGATTGTAAAACATACTCTAAGTGTCCCATGACAACAAACACGAATTTTCATGATCTGGTCTCAGCCCACCTGTAGCTTCATTTTTGACACAAACTATTTTGAACTGTGTTCCAGCAACACTGATTGACTTGTCCCTGTGCTTACAGGCTGTTTCTCTTCCACCTCAGAGTTTCTTAGCACAGGAGATTCTCTATATCTGGAACACAGCTTTGCCTTCACTTGGCCACTCCCACTGATTATTGTTTACAACTCAGCACAGGCTTCACCTTTTCAAGACATTCTCCCAGAAGTACTTTCGCAAAGACTAGGGTAACCGCCCCTTCTCCAGACTCTCATAAAAGTAAATGTAATAATAACCGTTTATTATTAATGATTAATTAATTAAATGTATTAATAAATCTGAATAGGGAGATTTTTCTATATTTTTTAGTAAAAACAATCTTGAGAAATAAAATATTTTAACTGTAACTTAATCAAAACATAGTTAAGAAACCAGATGTGAGGAACTTAAAACTCTCTAAATAAAGTATTAACAAAGCCAATAGAATTTTTTGGACTATTGATACCACTAGATAGCTGTGTCAGTATATTAGCACATTTAAAAGTTAAAAGAATATCTCATTTTACAAATATCTGGATGATCTCCTGGAGGTGAAAATGGCAACCCACTCCAGTATTCTTGCCTGGAGAATCTCATGGACAGAGGAGTCTGGAGGGCTACAGTCCATGGGATTGCAAAGAGTCAGACATGACTGAGTGACTGAACACACATACACACGCAGAACAAAGCTATGCAACTTTTGGAAACTAAATGTTTATATAATACATATATATAATTTCAGACTTGTTGTTTCTCTGTATTCATATTGCCTTTCACACTGATGTGTAAAGGGAGTTCCTTGTATTTTCTCAAATTTTTGTAGATCTCAAACAAAATACCTCAAAGTTTCCACTTTTTATGTCTTTCTGAGCCAAGTATCAATGAATCTTTCATATCAATAAGCTACTGTGAATTCTGGATAAAGACATTAAAAGTTCAAAAGATTTATCTAAGTGATGCTGCAAAAATCACATTGACAAATATGTCTGAAGGTGAATCTGGTCTTAGATTTGTTAAATAAGATGACTTAGCAAGCACTTTTATTGTCTGTTTATCAGTTTTTTGTTTTTTTTTTTTAAGGCATGAATTCTATGAATCTGCTGACTTCTGAAAACCTCCAATTAATCCATTATCTGTTTTGATTGCTAGGGTCTTTGTTATTTTATGAGTTTGACCAATAATATTCCCAATGTGGGTGTCTGAACAAATTAGTTGTAATTTGTTCTTTTGGCAATAATTCTATCCAGAACACACACTCTACAATTTTTTTCCCCTGAAAAGACTACAACATACCTTTGCAATTTTTTGGCAGAATTAGATTATATAAGCATAGGTGGCTCAGACAGTAAAGCGTCGGCCTGCAATGTGGGAGACCTGGGTTCGATTCCTGGGTCAGGAAGATTCCCTGGAGAAGGAAATGGCAATCCACTCCAGCACTCTTGCCTGGAAAATCCCATGGACGGAGGAGCCTGATAGGCTACAGTCCATGGGGTCGCAAAGAGTCGGACACGACTGAGCGACTTCACTTCACTTCACTTCAGTGAAACACTATGCATGAATGCTGGTAAATGAACTGTAGTCCAAATTTCTGGCTAAGCAATATTTCTTTAAAAAATATAGGGAAGGAATATTTATTCTGACCTTGTTATTTAAACATGAGTTTTACGCGAAAATGTTGTTCTGAACCCACAAAACAAGCTGTTTGGTATCAGCCATAAAGTTAAATGAATAGATGGAGAGTATATATAAATAACTCTCAGATAAGACAAAACAACTGTCTTCTGCTGCTGCTGCTACTGCTAAGTCGCCTCAGTCGTGTCCAACTCTGTGCGACCCCAGAGACGGCAGCCCACCAGGCTCCCCCGTCCCTGGGATTCTCCAGGCAAGAACCCTGGAGTGGATTGCCATTTCCTTCTCCAGTGCATGAAAGTGAAAAGCAAAAGTGAAGTCGCTCAGTCATGTCCGACTCCTAGCGACCCCATGGACTGCAGCCTACCAGGCTCCTCCATCCATGGGATTTTCCAGGCAAGAGTACTGGAGTCCTATAGACTAAGCCTGACGTTTTTTCAAAGAAAAATGACATAATAAAAAAACACCAAGGTGTTTTCACTTGGCAATCAAGGAGGCCTACTTTTAATTTTCATTTCATTCTTTTAAATAAATAAATAAATTACTATATAATACAAGGAACTGTGTTCAATGTCTAATAATAACCTATAGTGAAAAATAAACTGAAAAATATATGTATAACTGAATCAATTTTCTGTATACCTGAAAAAAACACAATATGGTAAATTATAATTCAATAAAAATGAAAATAAATAAATAAATAAATAAATATGCTTGTACACCCATGGCGGATTCATGTCAATGTATGGCAAAACCAATACAATATTGTAAAGTAATTACCCTCCAGTTAAAATAAATAAATTTATATTAAAAAATAAATATGCTTAAGTAGTTATTTTTTATAAAGCAACTGAAGAACTGATATATTCATTTACATTTAATGTGTTAAAAGTGATATCTTAAAATTAGCTCATTTAAATTTAAAAGACAAACAGTTTTCTACTGAAATTGATGAAACTGCTACTAATAGGAACCTGAAGGAAAAAAAGAAATTCAAATGAAATTGTGAATAAAATGAGAACTGTTTTCAGCACAACTCACTAATAAATTGCAAAATAATCTAAAATATTTTCCACTTTAATTAAAGAGTGACTTATGATAAATTATATATATATATATATAATGAGAAAAATGTTTTCTATTCTCAATCTAGAGGCTCACAGAGCCTCACAGAAGGATATCAAGGGAGCTATTTCTTCAAGTAAAATATGTACTTTACAATCTAACATGACTTATAGAAAGATAACATCTTATGAGGCCATATAAAGAACACACACTTTAAACTTATTATGAAATTTCAGTAAGACAGCCATTGTATTTTAAAAGATAGTCACATGTCAACAATCAAGATCAAGTTTTTACACTATTAGAGAGGCATGCTTAATTTTCAAGGTCTCAAACTAACAGAATAATGTAATAATACAGATGATTCAAAATAACAAATAATCTAAAAGTTACTGAAGTTTGTTTTGTATAAATAAATATACATTACATATATGTGACACATAAAATGTATTTTGCAGTATATTTTCAATAAATAAATTTTCCTCATTGCCTTTTACTTGGGCTAAGGCTAAAATCATGGAGTTCACATTCCAGGGGATCACAGTGGTCAGTCACTGAGGAAAGATATTCCAGGAGTATGACAGATAGGATAAGAAGGGTTGTTTAAAATTTCATCCAGAGAATGGAAAAATTCTCTCCTAGGGTGAGAAATATGTGATGCTTCTCAGAGAATCCTAACAAATGTGAGGCTCAGAATTCTATGAGACCTAGACGAGATTCCTAAGAAAGGTACTGATTGTGCCATAGTTTTCNAAGATATTCCAGGAGTATGACAGATAGGATAAGAAGGGTTGTTTAAAATTTCATCCAGAGAATGGAAAAATTCTCTCCTAGGGTGAGAAATATGTGATGCTTCTCAGAGAATCCTAACAAATGTGAGGCTCAGAATTCTATGAGACCTAGACGAGATTCCTAAGAAAGGTACTGATTGTGCCATAGTTTTCTCATTGATGGAATGCTATTCATCTGTTGACACAATGGATAAATTGGGGGGGGGCGGTTACAATTTACACCATTGACACAAGTTCGCTATTGATGATAAGGTGTATTTTTCTTTCTGCTACACAGTATTTGATTTTCTTGTGTAGTCACATGTTTTGTAGTCACATGTTTGTCTAACCCACAATCAAAAGACAAATAACAGAAAACTGAAATTCTTTCAGAACATACATTTGGCGTGCTTCATAAAATTCATGAATGTATTTGTCTTCACTGTGCAAAGAACCCAACAGGGAGGGTACACTATGCTCCTTGAACATTTAAAACTCCTGCTTGAAGTAAGTGCAATAGAATCAAGTAGGAAGGCCACAATGCATCTGAACATTCTTGTTGAAAAAATTATTTTTAGTGTCAACTCATACTGATGACTTAAAATGCAGCAGATTACAGGGAAGAGATACAGTAAAGCAGGGTACAATCAGTGGCAAATCTACTGCCTCCATCCTCCCAAGCTCTTATCTTTCTGAGTCTGTTCATGGAGAATATACAAATGTTATCTCTGGCTCTCATTTGCAAAATCATCACCCATAGATTTCTCTCTTCAATGTACCTGGAGATGTCAAACTTGGAAACTAGGCTATTGACAGGAAAGATGTTCAGTTTCAGCTGAACTTCTCTCATTCAGAGGCAGTTCACTCAACGCTCTTTCAACAAATATGTACTGAGTATCTAATATGTGCCAGGTGCTCCATGGGCAAATTATGCACACGTGTGCTAAGTCGCTTCAGTCATGTCTGACTCTTTTCCACCCTATGGACTGTAGCCTGCCAGGTTCCCCTGGCTTTGGGATTCTCCAGCTAAGAATACTTGAGTGGGTTGCCATGCCCTCCTCCAGGGGATCTTCCCAATCCAGGAACAGAACCCACATCTTTTATATCTCCTGGCAGGCGGGTTCTTTACCATTAGCACCATCTGGGAAGCCGGGACAAATTATAGTCAGTGGGTATCTGGACAGAAGTAAAATCTAAATGTTTTTCTTGTCATTTTCAAGTTTAGATCTAATGAATGTCAATCAGTAATTTAGGGCCTGGTATATTAAAGTTCTATCTCTAAAGCCACCGCCACCATAAATAAAAAAATGTAAAACATCTGCATCTTTAATAAATTTGTAAATAAGCCCATTTTCCCATATTTTATAAAAATTTACTTTCACTCCAGGTGAAATTCTACCAAGGTTTATTCTATTCCATGAGACTCTATCAAAAGGAAAACGACTGTTCTACCCTGAATTTTCAGCTACATAAATATCAACTACCAGTACGCTGAAAGGAAAAGTACAAAGTATTCGTCTTGATTTTAAAACCACTAAATAAAGTTGGGGGAAAAATGGGAAACCTTTCATAAAGGCAAAGGGCACAAGTGAAACAGAAGGAACAAGATTATGAATAGTTCTTGTAAATAAAATATAATCATGCAATTTCTATTAGAATTAAAATTTGTAAACTAACTAATGATGAAACTATTTGAGGCTTAGAACAACTCATCTCATCAATTTATACCCAAATACCTAAAAGAAAAACACTGAACTGAGCCTTATAGGAATCACCATCATTTACTTTACATTCGACCAACTGTCTGTTGTATGCCAAATAACTTGCACTATGCAAGGCAATATCCTCTTAAGGTACAACCTAGCTTAAAATAACTCCCGAACTACAGATTTTCATCAACTTCGCTTGAAATGTTTAAAACCATGCAAGGCCTCAAGATGAGCTTATTACTCAATCTTGATAGTATATGTTGTATTTGGTAACAAAACTGAAATTGGTTAAAGGTATAGTTCAGAATTATTATTCTCAAAGTCCTTTTAAACTGAAAGCTTAGAAATTTTAAAATGTTAAGATTCTAGAGGTAAATGAAGTAAACTTAAAAGATCCAAATAACTAAGATCAACAGAATGGGGATATTCAACTATTTTTACTAGAAACACTAGCCAACTTACTAAACAATAGAGATTTAATACAAAGTTGTCTTATTATGCAAAGTTACAAAGTATATAGTAATATTTCAATTTGTTGAGTGTTTTCTACTTTTTATGGCTTTGAAAAGCAGGAAATCTATGAGTTATGATTTATCATTTTATTTGCAGCTTTAAGAAATGTATACATTTATTATTATAGCCATAATGACAGATGACTAGTTCCAGTGGCAAAAATCTCGGCAGGAAACAGATTTAGCAATCTAAATGTTTTATAAGTTTTTGTAATTGGGGAAACTTTTCATAATCTGACATTTGTTAAAACCACTTATTAGAAATTTTGCAGCACAGTAGCTGTGGAAATATGAGCCAGCTTCACAATTATAAAGTCAGCCTATGTAGCCCTTTCCTATTGTATATGGTGGCATAAACCCCACGGCGGCCTATCAGCTAACTGGCAGGCAGGGGGCTGCTCTATTCAAAGTGAGAGATACAAGCTGCAGGGCAAAAACCTGGCAGCTCCCATCTGACCCCACAATCCCCTACTGGTGACAGCTCCAAGCTCCATGGCAAATTAGGCCTTCTCATATTACAATTGGAGAAGACAGATTCCATTAGCAGTATCTGAAATTGAGTGGAGAGCTGCACTGTTATCAGACTTGACTCATAAGCACTGCTATTAATCAGAGCTATGATAGCATTTATATATTTCAAGCTATCTGCTGCTGCTGTGATATTCTGCTACAAAGGGTTGATGGGACTTAGGAAAGTGAACAATAGAGCTTTCTGGGAAAAGCAGAGTAAATCAAGAAAGTCTATGACTTCCGCACATTCTGAAGGGATTGTGGTTTACATAAATTTTCTCCCAATTGGAGATTGAGCTCTTCCTCATCTTACACATGGGATTTAGTTGTCACTCAATGGTAACAGCTGTGAAAAGGTGAAGCGGCCCACCGCTCAGAATATTGCCTTTGCTTTTAAAGCAATTAACCCATGAACAGGAGGATACCTGGTGATATCAAAGGGATTAGGCCAGGCAGTGCATTATTAACATTTCCTTGAACTAATTCTAACTCTGACTAGCTGTCAGAAAAGACTCTACAGTCTTTAAAAAGAGTTTTTGCCCTGCTTTTTTCCCTTCAAAATGAAGTGCTGCTATTTGAGCCTAATATGGCCCTCTACTTATAAGAAAATGCAAATGAACCAAGCTCTTAATATGCTTAGCCAGTCTGAGTCAATGCAATTTTAATACAAGTATGAGAGAAATATATGATCAATTAACCAGGGATCAAGACAGATATTCTCCTGAATGGAAATTAATGCTCCAGTACTTTCCATTCTTCTTCAACTACAAAAACTTGGCGACTATTTGTTACTTATGCATAGTTACCTCTGAAATTAGGAAGAGCTTCACATTATTCTCTATGGCAATAATCTAAAATACTCTTTGAGCTGGAAAATCCAAATGTCTCGTAAGCAGGAGATTCTACATACTCTAAGGTATGGCATTTTAATTTTCAATTCCTTATTGAGTGGAATCTTAGCTGAAACCCTAAGAACAGCAGACACAGTGCTCAGAATCAAGTGTTCCTATTCCAAAAGTTTAATCAAATTAATTCTTAGTAGTGGCAGAATGCTTAGAAATGTTTACAAAACTTATAAAAAATAAAATACTGCATAAACAAAATACTGGCACAAAACAATCTACCAGGAGATATTTAAATACCACTGAAATTGGCTGTAAGTACTTTGTGGTAAGCAGGCAGAGTTTCAAGATACCTTTAATTATAATTAATATTCACATATTCTAGGGAACCCGCTTGATATTCAAAGATCTGATTTCTTACTGTAAAACCTTAATGGAGTTATAAAGTTTTTTAATGCAAGCTTCCTAAAACAATGTCTTTTAGAAAAAAAAATTATTAAAAAAATTTTTATTTAAGAGTAACTTTGCCTTTCTCTAAAATAAGCACTGAATTTGATTATAAAAACTAAAAAAATTTTACTTTCATTTCAAATGAGTGCACAACAAATGTTGCTGAATGAGTTCTGCTACAGTTCCATTTGGCCCATACTAGTTTGAAAAGGATATGCTGACTCTCAAGCCTGTTGAGAACATATTCCCTGCCCTGGAACTTATCAAAAAAATAGGACACTAGAGATGCTTTCATCTGAGATCATAAGCAATTTAAATCTTCCCTCAAGTAAAGGATTGTTATATGATACTATCAACAGAGTCCATTCTCTGCCAGTGATACCAGAACATATACAATGGAAGCATGCTGATATTAATGACAGTGAGTTCAGTACTCCTTCCTTACTAAGTACATGTTGATAGGATCTAGTTTGAGGTTTTCAGAAAATAAGTTTGAAATTCATGTACTAAACAAGCTAAACAATGTTCATATTAGTGATTTACAGGACCTATAACTTTTACGTTTTTGTATTAATAGGATTTGCAAATTTCAAATATGACACTTTTAAATACCCTTCTGTCAAACTAAAAAATCATTTACTTCATTGGCCTCCAAAGAAAAAAAAAAAATCCCAGTTCCTCTAAATCACTTAACTGTAGTACACAGTCTTGAATGCACAGATGTACACATTAATAAAATGAATACTATTTCCTATAAATGAAATGTATTAAACTCCTTTAACATAATCATGCTTTAAAATATCCCCAAAGGGGACAATACATAAATAAATACATGCAGAAATAACTGCCCCAATCTTACTATTTTTAATTCAATAAAGTACAGTGACACATACAGCTTTCAATGTACTGTTTTACTCATATCCTTTCTACCTCAGCAAATATAAAAGAATTCTTGACAACCATTAGGAAAGACTGACAAAAAATGCAGTGTTAATGACATTTTATAGGCTTTTAAACGCAAAAGAAAGATGAAAGAAAAGCAAAAATTACATAGTAATTGGTAACAACGAAGTAACTGGTCTTTCAATCCAAGTCATGTTTACTGGAAAAAATAGAGCTTTTTACATCAACATATTTAAACAGAAATTTGCTTTTGAAATACAATCTTTGTTTAAAAGGTATAGAAGGTCTTTATGTCCACCCCAAGAGCTAAATACAGTGAATGCTCTGTGAACAATTACCTGAAAAAAACCTAAACCTGTTAAAAGAATTAATTTCCTGCACACCAGTCAGCACTAATCCTACATGTACAGTAATGTTCTCTTAAGTGATGGGGTTAAGAAAGAATACAACTGTCTCCAGGATCAAAACCTCTCAATATTCAACAAGAAAATGGAAGGATGACTTGGTTGGTAGATAAATAAAGTAGTGAAATGTCTTCTGAATGAGTCAACCTGTGAAGGAATACATTTACTGTACGCTAGCACTGGAAAAAAGCCGACACTGTAATGGCTGCACAAAAACCGCATCCTTCTGTTGGGTTTATATTCACAGAACGAAGGTTTTAAAGGTTAAGTTCAGGTCATTTGACAAATGAAATTGTAACAAGCCAGCTGACATTGTATAATGTCTTCTTCCATTCGATCAATAGGCTACTGTTAGTCCTATTACCATAGAGATGGCTTGCTCTTTCCCGAAGGGTGGCCATTGTTTGACAAAACAGATTTGCCACTTGAACTAGGCTGTTCCCAAAGGACGTGTACCTTGTCAATTATTTGTATTCAAAATAATGAAGTATTTTCATATTAAAATTACATGAGAGATAATATTGTTAGGACACATTTCAGAAGAAAGTAACTTTTCCAAAGTACTAGATTACTAAAACTAAGCAAATATCCAGTCTATAAAGAGTTTTTGTTTTAAAACATGTAAGTATACGAATTTATCATTAAGACAGTATATTAAAATAAAATGCTCACAGGTCTGTGTGCTGATCTAAAACCCATTATAATCAAGCATAATAATTAAAGCTATTTTAAAATGCAGACAACTCAAAGGAAAATTACTGTCCCAAATTATTTGGATTCTGGAAAGGCAAAGAATTTATATATGATTTTTGCAGTGGTTTTTATGTGGCAGGGCATCAACAATTAATATAACAAAAAACCATGGAAAAGTTTTAGAAAACAAATAGCTTTACTTGCTTTAAGAGATAGCTACAGCATTTAAATACATGTATATGTTGCAGAAATAATCTAAAATACAAATGAACTAGCAAAACAAATATTAGTTTTTTTTTTAAATGGCTTTGTCTTAAATGTCTTATGAAAATTAGTAATTCTTACATTTAATATAGAACTGGTATGTTCTAAATTTCATCCTAGATATTTAAAATAGTTTTTCTCTCAATGAAAATAATGATACAGCCTTAATTATAAAAAACCAGAAGGAACAATTCTAATAATAATTACTCTAATCATTTAGAAAAAGTATTCATAATACTAATTAATCCAAGCAAAAATGTTAAACATTTAATACTTAAAGATATAGCTATCACTGAAAATCTGTAAGACTGAAATAAAAACAAATTAAATAATACAGATAAATGTTTAGTCAATGATCAACAATTACAATTTTGAATCTGAAACTTTCCACAAATAGATTTAATAGTAAGTTTTAGCCATAGTTAGTAACTTCTACCTTCTTACAAACAAGCAAAGGAGAATTTAGAAAGAATTTAGTCAAAGGGCAGTAATATGACAAATGTAATAAAACAGTCTCCAAAAATGACATTTGAAATTTTCTATTCAAATTATACTATATTTACAAACAAAATTACTTGTTTTTATAATCAAATCTGCAATACTTTTTGAAAGGAATATTTTAACTTGGTTTTCCCCTTGCAGAAAGTATAATTTGTAGTTTTGACTATAATCCTTTCAGGCATAGGTTAGACTGAGTTAGTACTGAAAGCGAGAAACAGCAAAGACAAACATAGATTACCAATATCCTAAACTAATGACCTGTTTTTTTAAAAGCAGGGTAGCCTTCCAAACTAGGAAAGCCTTTCATTATGAAGTAAGTGGTGTCTAATTTCCTTCTTTTCCCTACAGCTATACTGTAACAAAGTGAAACCTTAGTAAAACCACATTCCCAAATTGATTTCCTTAGTTAATAGCCTCATTTCAAAACGTATGCATGTGCATATTTAAAATACAATATAATCAGGTATTAGCTCTGGACCTGACAGGCAGCTGCCTATCAGCAATACTGTGCGTAATTAAATAATATTTACCATTTACCAAAAGAACTTCATACTGTTAAACTGGCCCATCTGCATCTTCCTAAAATGACAAACAGTATTAATTCTGCCTAAACAGAGAATTGTGATAATGAAACTGGTGACACCTTCTCTCCACTGTATGAAGCAGAACCAACTGTGAGGGTCAAATGCATATGAAATTACTGTAAATTGAGAAAGTGCAATCACATGAGTGATTAGGAAAACCATTCAAGCAACAAAAGGTGTTTTTTGGGGTTTTTTTTGGTCATGTATGTACATGGGCCATAAGAAAGCTCCATCTCCAATTAGTCAAAATTAATTTTAACTAATCAACTATTTTACCTGAAAACGGTGAAAAAAAGTAAAGCTGCAGCTGCTGCTCCAAATAAGCCACAGAGCAGATTGACTCGGTAGGCAACGGAACCAAAAGGAAATAGTAGAATTGCCAGTTTAGCCACCAGAGTAAACAAAGGGTAGCCAGGAGGGTGGGCAACCTAAGGGAAAATTAGCAACAGTTAGGAGGTTTCCATCTAGTTTTAAAGGAAGAGTCACACTGGCTTTCATTGAAAAGTAGCCCTTTTCCCAGGCAAGTATAAAGATTAAGAGACAATGACTAAATGTTTGAATGGTGGTTTTCTATTGTAATCCTCTTGTGCCAATACAAATAAATATTTTCTTTAGTGGATTTGGCAGCGTCTATCACATGGTGTGTCACCTAGAGAAAGGGTGACATATTTCATTGTCAGTTCTTAAGCAGTTTGTTCTCTGGGTTCACAGTACATTAGGGTCATTTAAAAGGCTATTGAAAAAAAGCGGGTTCTGAAATATCGCATTGGTTAGAAAGTTGAAAGACCACACTGCTATCGGATTACCACCATGCTGACAGTCCTAAGGTCTTGCCTAAAGGGATCATACACCATAATAAAGTTTATTAAATAATAAACTTATTAAAACTGTTAACCCGATTTATTTTATTCTCCATAGCTTATACAAAATTTGGGGTGATAATAAGCCAGCTACTGTATATATAGTAAAGGCTTTGCTTTATAATTTAGTTTAATTGGATTTAAAACTTAAAGTAAATTGTCACGTACTCTACTTATAAGTTACTAAAAACTGGGGTTTGAAAATAAATTAATCTACTTTACTCCATGCTTAATTAAACTTTCTTAATTCCTAAAACTGTTAATGAGAGCATTGATTAAACAATAAAACTAATACTTACTCCAAGCTCATGTGCGGCTGTGATCAGTTCCCCTGTGAAAAAATAATGTAAAACCAATAATTACTATTAGAAAATGACACTCCTCCAAAGTTTTCAAAATCCAAATGCTTGCATTGGGGTTTTGCATTAATTTGACTGGATAAAATTGTAAATCTGTAGAGATTTAACAGCATGAAATAAGTCTCAGAGTATTTTCTCCCTAGGTCTCATTGAACAAACTATCTTTGACAGTTTTTAATAACTGGTCAGTGGAAATATAGGTGAATTCTAGTTTCTAAAAATGCTTATTTTAAACAAGCTCCTACTATAGGAGGGAATAGTATTCAATATCTTGCAATAACCGATAATGAAGAATATGTAATATGTATAACTGAATTACTTTTCTGTACACCAGAAACACATCGTAAATCAAGTATATTTCAATTTTTTAAAAAAGCTTACTTTCTGTCCTGAAGGTTGTTTACACTTGCAAATATATAAAAACTCTTACAGAGCATTAGTGTAAAATGCTATGTTATCCCTCAAGAATTTAGTGCAAAATTGCCTGTAAAAATGAAACCTTATATGTAATATGTACAGAAGCTGGATTTGAACAGTCTATAAAATGTGCCTTCCGCCCTAAGCTGGCATTTAGATACCTTCTCTACATTAATTACATTGGATATTTTTAAACAATTGCCAAATGCTTATTAACTGCAGGTTATTTTGGCAAGCTTTGATTACCACAGCACATTTTTTTTCAAACCATTAAATCACTATGTCATTTATATAGTTCTTTGTAATTCCTCAGCATTAGCAATTACTTCTAAAATTATGATGTAGTAATTCAGTGCCTATTTGATGGTCCCTTTAGTATCCAGGGGCTATTTCCTATATACATAATACTGTACAGTTTAAGAAGTCAATCAATATCAGCTGATTTATGAAAGTTAAAAATTATCTATTGGAAAATGTATTAATGTCTATTTTCTATCCTTCAGTGGCTATCAATTTCCTTCATTTCTAGAACCCAGATCATATTTTAGACCTTTTCTCTTGTCCTGGGCTATGGCAGTAGCTTTTGACCAATACTCTATTTCAATTCATCTTCCTACTGAAATCACTAATTAACTGCCACCCCCACCCACCCCCGAGGTCAGATTGTTTTCTTAGCCTAAAATTTCTCAATGGCTGGTCTCTGCCCATTGAATGAAGTTGATTTCTCATCGTGACACCTAAGCCCCCAACGGCTTTTGGTTCCTTTCCCAAGGCTTATGTCCATGAAACTTAGGCTCACCTCTGTCAGATTGGACTCCCCACTGTTACTCTGAAATGGTCCTCTTTTGCACGTCTTATTACTCACTTTCTCACCCAGCATTCGCTCCTAAATCCTTCAAGACCTGGTTCAACTGTTACCTTCTCAGTGACACCTTTCCTTACACATACCCCTCCCCAGCTTCACCCATCAGAATTAATCACTTCTGCCTCCTTCACAGAACCTGCCTGAACCTGCCTCCTCCATAGAACCTATTTAGCACTTCTTTAGATTGCTTTCTATTCTCGTTAGTTGTTTTCATTTGTCTTTTCCACTAAGTTATCCATTTCAGGGTTCTGTCAAGAAGACATCGGCACCTCTCCCTCCTTGTGCCACCCAGAAGAGTCCCGCAAATAGAAGATGACAAAAAGACCTATCATGTTGTCATCCTTGTTACTCAGACATCCCCATCAGGTGGGATAATCGCTCACTTCAGAGAAGGCCCACAAGGGCATGAAAAACAGATACTACTTACTTAAGTCACTTACTTAAGGACATCTTTGAAGTCTTCCAGAAAAATTCAAGAACATCTTAGTAGACAAAAGCCCTTTTTGTATCTTACACAAATCGTTCATGGTTTTAAAATGCTTAAAATAACTTTCCCTTTGTAGATACTGTTACCAAAACTGTATTTATCATTTTATACTCTAGAATGGGTTTGCTCTTATATCTTCAGTCCCAAAAAGTTTTAATCAATTTCTGATTCTCACATTTCTGTAAGTGCAATGAAGCACAGTTTAGTTCAGATTTTCAAGGTCGCTATTCATTCACCTCAAATAAAAATGTATTTAGAATTACATTTAACATTAAGAAAAATGCCCTATTTTCTCTTCTTTTTACCACTGAAAAGTCAATATACTGTTATTCTTTGTGGGAGTTGCTGGTAGAAAGATGAATCTTGAATGTTATAAACCTCCATCACCAACTCTTTTTGTATATAAATTAAAACCTAAATAGAAAAGATGCTAGTATTCAAAGTCTATTATGCACCCTTGATAAAAAGCTAAAGAGAAGCACTACTCTTAAAATTGAACATGATAAAAAGAGAAATAGTTAAGAAAAAAAAAAGCCTTCTGGCACCTTGCTTTCCCTCAATCAACCCTTTACACTAGGGTTGGATGGCTCAGTGGTAAAGAGTCCACCTGCAATGCAGGAGGTGTGGGTTTGATCCCTGGACCAAGATCCCCTGGAGAAGAAAATGGCAACCCACCAGTATTCTTGCCTGGGAAATCCCATGGACAGAGGAGCCTGGCAGGCTATAGTCCATGGGGTCCAAAAGAGTTGGACAGTACTTAGTAACTAAACAACAATTTGTCAAATATAAGTCCTACTATAACCTGAATCAGAATTACCTGGATGCCTTTTAAAAATGAAGATTCCTTGACCATAACCCAAATCTACTTACAGGACACCCTCTGGAATCAGGGCCCATGTTTTCCAGGCAATTCTCAAGTATTCAATATATTCAAGCTTGAGAACCACAGCTTTGTCTGGGACACAAATGGATGGCAAACTCAGAATAGTTAGTAGATGCTTCACCTTTACATAACCCAGATCCCTCTATATGTTAAAAATATATAAATACACATATAAGCTAATTTATTTTTCCCAAGAATAATGAACACAAGTGAAGGCTAGATTCCCAACCTTTCATTCCTTCCTCTAAATGACCAGGAATGCTTTTGCCCATAAATCAACAATGTGTATCAAGCGGTTCAAAAAGTAGTTTTGGCTAGGCCACACAATGTGATGGATTCATGAAGTATAATGTAAGACTTATCAGGAAGAAGAATATATGCTTTATGTTGGTCTTGAGATGCATTCTGTTTATTGGTTAAAAAAAAATTCATAAACATGAAATTCAAAGAGAACAGTACATTAAACATATAAGCAAAATTATCAAAGATGTGATTATACAAATTTTACTGGCGACACTGGAAAAGTTTCTTTAGCACTCTCAAAAAATGAACATAAAAATATTAGAAGCAACTACTATCCAGTGTCAAATTAAACAAATCAGAATACCTAAAAAATATTAAAAAAAGCGGGTTCTGAAATATCGCATTGGTTAGAAAGTTGAAAGACCACACTGCTATCGGATTACCACCATGCTGACAGTCCTAAGGTCTTGCCTAAAGGGATCATACACCATAATAAAGTTTATTAAATAATAAACTTATTAAAACTGTTAACCCGATTTATTTTATTCTCCATAGCTTATACAAAATTTGGGGTGATAATAAGCCAGCTACTGTATATATAGTAAAGGCTTTGCTTTATAATTTAGTTTAATTGGATTTAAAACTTAAAGTAAATTGTCACGTACTCTACTTATAAGTTACTAAAAACTGGGGTTTGAAAATAAATTAATCTACTTTACTCCATGCTTAATTAAACTTTCTTAATTCCTAAAACTGTTAATGAGAGCATTGATTAAACAATAAAACTAATACTTACTCCAAGCTCATGTGCGGCTGTGATCAGTTCCCCTGTGAAAAAATAATGTAAAACCAATAATTACTATTAGAAAATGACACTCCTCCAAAGTTTTCAAAATCCAAATGCTTGCATTGGGGTTTTGCATTAATTTGACTGGATAAAATTGTAAATCTGTAGAGATTTAACAGCATGAAATAAGTCTCAGAGTATTTTCTCCCTAGGTCTCATTGAACAAACTATCTTTGACAGTTTTTAATAACTGGTCAGTGGAAATATAGGTGAATTCTAGTTTCTAAAAATGCTTATTTTAAACAAGCTCCTACTATAGGAGGGAATAGTATTCAATATCTTGCAATAACCGATAATGAAGAATATGTAATATGTATAACTGAATTACTTTTCTGTACACCAGAAACACAACATCGTAAATCAAGTATATTTCAATTTTTTAAAAAAGCTTACTTTCTGTCCTGAAGGTTGTTTACACTTGCAAATATATAAAAACTCTTACAGAGCATTAGTGTAAAATGCTATGTTATCCCTCAAGAATTTAGTGCAAAATTGCCTGTAAAAATGAAACCTTATATGTAATATGTACAGAAGCTGGATTTGAACAGTCTATAAAATGTGCCTTCCGCCCTAAGCTGGCATTTAGATACCTTCTCTACATTAATTACATTGGATATTTTTAAACAATTGCCAAATGCTTATTAACTGCAGGTTATTTTGGCAAGCTTTGATTACCACAGCACATTTTTTTTCAAACCATTAAATCACTATGTCATTTATATAGTTCTTTGTAATTCCTCAGCATTAGCAATTACTTCTAAAATTATGATGTAGTAATTCAGTGCCTATTTGATGGTCCCTTTAGTATCCAGGGGCTATTTCCTATATACATAATACTGTACAGTTTAAGAAGTCAATCAATATCAGCTGATTTATGAAAGTTAAAAATTATCTATTGGAAAATGTATTAATGTCTATTTTCTATCCTTCAGTGGCTATCAATTTCCTTCATTTCTAGAACCCAGATCATATTTTAGACCTTTTCTCTTGTCCTGGGCTATGGCAGTAGCTTTTGACCAATACTCTATTTCAATTCATCTTCCTACTGAAATCACTAATTAACTGCCACCCCCACCCACCCCCGAGGTCAGATTGTTTTCTTAGCCTAAAATTTCTCAATGGCTGGTCTCTGCCCATTGAATGAAGTTGATTTCTCATCGTGACACCTAAGCCCCCAACGGCTTTTGGTTCCTTTCCCAAGGCTTATGTCCATGAAACTTAGGCTCACCTCTGTCAGATTGGACTCCCCACTGTTACTCTGAAATGGTCCTCTTTTGCACGTCTTATTACTCACTTTCTCACCCAGCATTCGCTCCTAAATCCTTCAAGACCTGGTTCAACTGTTACCTTCTCAGTGACACCTTTCCTTACACATACCCCTCCCCAGCTTCACCCATCAGAATTAATCACTTCTGCCTCCTTCACAGAACCTGCCTGAACCTGCCTCCTCCATAGAACCTATTTAGCACTTCTTTAGATTGCTTTCTATTCTCGTTAGTTGTTTTCATTTGTCTTTTCCACTAAGTTATCCATTTCAGGGTTCTGTCAAGAAGACATCGGCACCTCTCCCTCCTTGTGCCACCCAGAAGAGTCCCGCAAATAGAAGATGACAAAAAGACCTATCATGTTGTCATCCTTGTTACTCAGACATCCCCATCAGGTGGGATAATCGCTCACTTCAGAGAAGGCCCACAAGGGCATGAAAAACAGATACTACTTACTTAAGTCACTTACTTAAGGACATCTTTGAAGTCTTCCAGAAAAATTCAAGAACATCTTAGTAGACAAAAGCCCTTTTTGTATCTTACACAAATCGTTCATGGTTTTAAAATGCTTAAAATAACTTTCCCTTTGTAGATACTGTTACCAAAACTGTATTTATCATTTTATACTCTAGAATGGGTTTGCTCTTATATCTTCAGTCCCAAAAAGTTTTAATCAATTTCTGATTCTCACATTTCTGTAAGTGCAATGAAGCACAGTTTAGTTCAGATTTTCAAGGTCGCTATTCATTCACCTCAAATAAAAATGTATTTAGAATTACATTTAACATTAAGAAAAATGCCCTATTTTCTCTTCTTTTTACCACTGAAAAGTCAATATACTGTTATTCTTTGTGGGAGTTGCTGGTAGAAAGATGAATCTTGAATGTTATAAACCTCCATCACCAACTCTTTTTGTATATAAATTAAAACCTAAATAGAAAAGATGCTAGTATTCAAAGTCTATTATGCACCCTTGATAAAAAGCTAAAGAGAAGCACTACTCTTAAAATTGAACATGATAAAAAGAGAAATAGTTAAGAAAAAAAAAAGCCTTCTGGCACCTTGCTTTCCCTCAATCAACCCTTTACACTAGGGTTGGATGGCTCAGTGGTAAAGAGTCCACCTGCAATGCAGGAGGTGTGGGTTTGATCCCTGGACCAAGATCCCCTGGAGAAGAAAATGGCAACCCACCAGTATTCTTGCCTGGGAAATCCCATGGACAGAGGAGCCTGGCAGGCTATAGTCCATGGGGTCCAAAAGAGTTGGACAGTACTTAGTAACTAAACAACAATTTGTCAAATATAAGTCCTACTATAACCTGAATCAGAATTACCTGGATGCCTTTTAAAAATGAAGATTCCTTGACCATAACCCAAATCTACTTACAGGACACCCTCTGGAATCAGGGCCCATGTTTTCCAGGCAATTCTCAAGTATTCAATATATTCAAGCTTGAGAACCACAGCTTTGTCTGGGACACAAATGGATGGCAAACTCAGAATAGTTAGTAGATGCTTCACCTTTACATAACCCAGATCCCTCTATATGTTAAAAATATATAAATACACATATAAGCTAATTTATTTTTCCCAAGAATAATGAACACAAGTGAAGGCTAGATTCCCAACCTTTCATTCCTTCCTCTAAATGACCAGGAATGCTTTTGCCCATAAATCAACAATGTGTATCAAGTGGTTCAAAAAGTAGTTTTGGCTAGGCCACACAATGTGATGGATTCATGAAGTATAATGTAAGACTTATCAGGAAGAAGAATATATGCTTTATGTTGGTCTTGAGATGCATTCTGTTTATTGGTTAAAAAAAAATTCATAAACATGAAATTCAAAGAGAACAGTACATTAAACATATAAGCAAAATTATCAAAGATGTGATTATACAAATTTTACTGGCGACACTGGAAAAGTTTCTTTAGCACTCTCAAAAAATGAACATAAAAATATTAGAAGCAACTACTATCCAGTGTCAAATTAAACAAATCAGAATACCTAAAAAATATAACTCTAAGTGAATAGATAACTTTATTCTTTTGGGGAAAAAAACCCCCCCACATTATTAACGAAAACAAAGCAACAATTGTAATGGTGTGGGGCAGGCCAGATATAGTAGCCCCGCTTAGCTACTGGTCAGCACCACAGTGGACCCTCCTCCTCTTCTGTATAAAAGGAACCCAAATTCAGATTGTGTGTGTGTGTGTGTGTGTGTATAAACTTTTTATTTCGTATTGGGGTGGTGGTGGTGTAGCCCTCATAATCAACAAAAGAGTATGAAATTGTACTTATACAGTACTTGGGTGTAACCTCAAAAATGACAGAATGATTTCAGTTCATTTCCAAGGCAAGCCATTCAACATCACAGTAATCCAAGTCTATGCCTCTACCATGGATGCCAAAGCTTATCCGTTCTATGAAGACCTAGAAGATCTCCTAAAACTAACACCAAAGAAAGATGTTCTATTCCTCATTGGAGATTGGAATGCAAAAGTAGAAAGTCAAGATACATCTGGAGTAATAGTCAAGTTTGGCGTTAGAAAACAAAATGAAGCAGGGCAAAGGCTAACTGAATTCTGCCAAGAGAACATACTAGTCATAGCATACACCCTTTTTCAACAAATCAAGAGACTACTTTACACATGGAACATCACCAAATGGTCGATACTGAAATCAAACTGATTACATTCTTTGTAGTCAAAGATGGAGAAGCTGTATACAGTTAGCAAAAATAAGACCTGGAGCTGACTGTGGCTCTTATCATCAGCTTCTCATAGAAAATTCACTGGTGGTTCAGATGGTAAAGAATCCACCTGAATGTGGGAGACCTGGGTTCAATCCCTGGATTGGGAAGATCCCCTGGAGGAGGGCATGGCAACCCACTCCAGTATTCTTGCCTGGAGAATCCCCACAGACAGAGTCCACAGGGTTGCCAAGAGTCGGACACAACTGAGCAACTAAGCACAGCACAAAGAAAACTGGGAAAAACACTAGGCCAGTCAGGTATGACTTAAATCAAATCCTGTATGAATTCACAGTAGAGGTAACGAATAGGTTCAAGGGACTAGATCTAGCTAACAGAGTGCCTGAAGAACTAAGGGCAGAAGTCCACATATTGTATAGGAGGTGGCAAACAAAACCATTCCAAAGAAAAAGAAAAGCAAGAAGGCAAAGTGGTATCTGAGGAGACTTTACAAATAGTGGAAGAAGGAAGAGAACTGGAAAGCAAGGGAGAGAGGGAAAAGTACATCCAATTAAATGCAGAGTTCCAAAGAATAGCTAGAAGAGACAAGAAGACCTTCAATGAACAGTGCTTAATAATAGAAGAAAACAGCAAAAGGGGAAAGACTAGAGATCTCTTTAGGAAAATTGGAAACATCAAGGGAGCATTCCACCCAAAGAAGGGCACAATACAGGATAAAAATGGTAGAGACCCAATAGACCCTGAAGAGACCAAGAAGAGATGGAAAGAATACATGGAAGAACTGTATAAAAAAGATCTTAACGAGCCGGATTACTCTAATGGTGTGGTTAGTCACCCAGAGCCAGACATTCTGGAGTGCAAAGTCAAGAGGGCCTTAAGAAGCACTGCTGCTAACATAGCTAGTGGATGTGATGAAATTCCAGCAAACTATTCAAATCCCTAAAGGATGATGCCATCAGGTTTTGCATTCATTATGTCAGCAATTTGTGACCCTGCTTATTTAACTTATATGCAGAGTACATCATGCAAAATGCTGGGCTAGATGAAGCACAAGCTGGAATCAAGGTTGCTGGGAGAAATATCAATAACCTCAGATATGCAGATGATACCACCCTTATGGAAGAAAGTGAAGAACTTAAGAGCCTCTTGATGAAGGTGAAAGAGAGTGAAAAAGCTGGCTTAAAACTCAACATTCAAAAAAGTGAAGATTATGGTGTCTGGTCCCATCATTTCATGGCAAATAGATGGGGAAGCAATGGAAACAGTGAGACTTTATTTTCTTGGGCTCTAAGACCACTGCAGATGTTGACTGCAGCCATGAAATTAAAGGATACTTGCTCCTCTGAAGAAAAGCTATGACAAGCCTAGATAGCATATTAAAAAGCAGAGACATTACTTTGGCAACAAAGGTCCATCTAGTCAAAGCTATGGTTTTTTCAGTAGTCATGTACGGATGTGAGGGTTGGACCATAAAGCTGAGCACCAAAGAATTGATGCTTTTGATTTGTGGTGTTGGAGAAGACTCTTGACAGTCCCTTAGACTGGAAGGAGATCAAACCAGTCAATCCTAAAGGAAATCAGTCCTGAATATTCATTGCAAGGACTGATGCTGAAGCTGCAACTCCAATACTTTGGCCACCTGATGCGAAGGGCTGACTCATTAGAAAAGACCCAGATGTTGGGAAAGACTGAAGGCAGAAGGGGATGACAGAGGACAAGATGGTTGGATGGCATCACCAACTCAAAGGACATGAGTTTGAGCAAGTCCCGGAAGATGGGGAAGGACAGGAAAATCTAGCATGCAGCAGTCCATGGGGTCCCAAAGAGTCAGACATGACTGAGCAACTAAACAACGTCAGCAAATCTGGAAGACCCAGCAGTAGCCACAGGACTAGAAAAGGTCAATTCTCATCCAATTCCCAAGAAGGGTGGTACAAAAAATGTGCTAACCATCGGACAATTGTGCTGATCTCCCATACTAATAAGGCCATGCTTAAAATCCTGCATGCTAGGCTTCAGCATTATGTGAACCAAGAACTTCCGGATGTCCAAACTGGGTTTAGAAAAGGAAAAGGAACTGAAGATCAAACTGCTAACCATAACTGGATTATAGAGAAAGTAAGGGAATTTCAGAAAAACATCTGTTTCATCAACCACACCAAAGCCTCTGACTGTATGGATCATGACAAACTGTGGAAAGCTCTTAGATGGGAATACCAGACCATCTCACCTGTCTCCTGAGAAACCTGAATGTGGGTCAAAAAGCAACAGTTGGAATCCTATATGGAACAACTGATTGGTTCAAGATCAAAAAAGGAGTATGACAGGGCTGTCTGCTGTCACCCTGTTTGTTTAACCTACATGCTGAGCACATCATGAGAAATGCCAGGCTGGATGAGTTAGAAGCTGCAATCAAGATAGGTGGGAGAAACATCAACCATCTCAGATATGCAGATGATACCACTCTAATGGCAGAAAGTAAAGAGGAACTAAAGATCCTCTTGATGAGGGTGAAGGAGAGTGAAAGAGCCAGCTTAAGACTAAATATTAAAAAACCTAAGATCATGGCACCTGCCCATTACTGCATGGCAAATAGAAGGGGAAATGGTGGAAACAGTGACAGATTTTCTCTTATTGGGCTCCAAAATCACTGCAGATGGTGACTGGAGCCATGAAATCAGAGGACAATTGCTTCTTGACAGTTAAGCGATGACAAACTTAGACAGTGTGTTGAAAAGCAGAGACATTACTCTGCTGACAAAGGTCTGTATAGTCAAGGCTATGGTCTTCCCAGTGGTCAGGTACAGTTGTTGACAGCAGGACTGTAAAGAAGGCAGAACGCCAAAGAATCGATGCCTTCAAACTGTGGTGCTAGAGAGGACTCCTGACAGTCCCTTGGACGGGAGATCAAACCAATCTTAAGGAAGATCAACCCTGAATATTCTCTGGAAGGACTGATGCTGAAGCTCCAGTATTTTGGTCATCTGATGTGAACAGATGACTCACTGGAAAAGTCCCTGATGCTGGGAAAGATTGAGGGCAGAAGAGGAAGTCAGAGGATGAGATGGTTGGACAGCATCACTGATGCAATGAACATGAACTTGGGCAAACTCAGGGAGATAGTGAGGGACAGGGAGCCCTGGCATGCTACAGTCCATGGGCGTAAAGTCAGACATGACTAGGTGACGGAACAACAACCACCTTTTTATTTTGTATTGGGGTGGTGGTGGTTTAGTTGCTAAGACGTGTCCTACTCTTTTGTGATACCATGGACTGTGTAGCCTGCCAGGCTCCTCTGTTCATAGATTTCCCAGACAGTACTAGAGTAAGTTACCATTTGCTTCTCCAGGGGATCTTCCCAATTCAGGGGTCAAACCCTTATCTCCTGCATTTGCAGGTGGATTCTTTACAGCTGAGCTGCCAGGGAAACCTGGTATAGTGGGTATAGTGGATTAACAACATTGTGATAGTTTCAAGTGAACAGCAAAGGGACTCTGCCACATGTATACACGTATTCATTCTCCCCCAAACTCCGCTTCCATTCAGGCTGCCACATAACACTGAGCAGAGTTCCATGTGCTATACAGTAGGGTTTTGTTGGTTATCCATTTTAAATACAGCAGTGTTTACTTATCCATCCCAGACTCCTTATCTATCCATTCCCCCTGGCAAACTAAGTTTCTTCTCTAAGCTTGTGAGTCTGTTTCTGTTTTCTAAATAAGTTCATTTCTATCATTTCTTTTTAGAGTCCACATATAAGGGATGTCATGTAATATTTCTCCTTCTGTCTGACTTATTTCACTCAGTATGACAATCTCTAGGTCCACCCATGTTGTTGCAAATGGCATTGCTTCATTTTTTAATGACTAATATTCCATTGTGTATGTACCAAGGATTTTTTTTTTTTTTTTTTAGATGGTAGTCTGTCATCTTTTCAGTCTGCTAGCTTTACAATTAAAGTGGTTATTCCTTGCTCCAACAACTGTTTTCCTGATTTACCGGCCTTCTGTGCAGAGAGCAAAGTGAACTTGAGCTTGGTAACATAATCTTAAATTTTAAACAGACTTCATCACTAAATACATGATGATAGATTTAAAAGAATTTAGAGCATAGGCTAGTTAAGAGAGCATGCTCTAAATTCAATCTACTTGGGTTTTTTCCTCTTGACTGCCTCTATCTTCTACTTGTGTGATTCTGGACAGAGCTTAATCCTAGTTTTGTCACTATAAAATAAACGAGTACCTACCTCACAGGGTAGCAGCTGGGAGAATTAAAATGGCAATCTATGTAAAGCACTTTGAACAGTGCCTGGCATATAGTAAGTGCTCAACAAGTGTTATTATTATTCATTCTAATCTCATCCTTCAGGCTCAAACAACCATGGTCAAGAACTATCAATGCTTTTTTTCAAAGGTACAGAACTATTCAACCTGTAAGTAAAACTCTCCAATATCAAAGCTCTCACAACTATAGTTATTTCTATTATTTCATATAAAACTTGAAAATAACTCCATTCCCCACTATACTAATGAAACACTGCTCCTGTTCAATAGGATTTGAAAGAAAAAATAATGGTAATGATGTGTAAAAGGAACATCAGGGATCTTTAATGTGGTAGGCAGCCTTGAAGACAGCCTCTAAAACTCCAAAATGCCAGTATCCGCACTGGATAACCCTCTGCCGCTGAGTATGGGCTGGACATAGACTCACTTCCAAGAATAAAACAGGGCAGTGGTCTGCCACTGCCTCTCTCTCTCTCTGTGAAACCCCCACATCAAAGAGCTGGCTGAGGTTTAGAATTTAATCCTTGTTAGGTTGAACCTTTGTTGGGTTGACTGCACCCCAGCCCACACGAGGACAAGAAACTTGTTCTGGATAAGAGCACCCACTTAAACTGCACCCAGATTCCTGATCTACAGAACAGGTGAGAGAATAACCCTTTGTTGTTTTAAGCCACTCAATTTCGGGGTATTCTGTTATGCAGCAACTAAGGTGCAGTTTTTTTCAGTCTATAGATTCACTACCCCAAGTTTCAGCACCATTCTGACAAAATTACTGATCATTATTAGGCAGTATTAGATGATCAGTTTGACAATGACAACAAAATCAAACCTGCAACTGCTTCTCATCCCAAATACGCAACGATTATTCATGTTATTTAAATAGCCCCCGAGTCACGCTTTTCAATAGAAGCAGCTTCAAGCCACAACTGGTTTCCACTATTTTAAGTGTTCTCCCGCAAAGTCTGCAAGGCTGGTTGCTTTTCAACGTTCAGATTTCAACTAAGATACCACCTTCTTAGAGGCCTTTCCGGACTAGCCATCCGGATGGAGCCACTGCCTACCCCACTATCAATCACATTTTCCTCTTACTGTCTCCAATAACTTCTCCCAATACGTTGTGTTTATTCATTAGTTTGTGTATTGTCTCTGCCCGCACTACAACACTCTCCATGAAACTTGTTCGCGGCTCCTGTCAGCCCTTTTGTCTGGCACACGACAAAGACTCTGTAAGTAACACTGGTATCTGTGGACGAAAAAGGAATGGAAAGCTAGGAAGATGATCTGGAGAAGTGGAGCGGTCAGTTAAGTCCCATCAGGCGAAACCACCCAGGCCTGTCTCGAAAGGCTGAAAACTACAAGAGACCAGAACTACAGGAAAATTCCAGAAATGAAAACACACTAACTGGTTTTGAAACGCAAAACCCTGCAGGGGTCCCGGCGGGAGGATGGAGTGGGCGAACTGACCAGACCTCGTGGGAACGGTGAGGATCAGGGAGGGGGCAGGAGGGACGACCTTGAGAGTACATTACCCGAGTCGCCCCCCGGCAGCGAGGGGGGCAGCGTGAGGGTGAACACGGCGGCCACAGCGGCGAACACGGCGATGCCGCCGCAGAGGCCCCCAGCGCGCCGCGCCCCCGCTCGGGCTGCCTGCCCCCCCAGCCGGGCCCCCGCCGTCGCCATGGAGACCCATGGGCCAGAGGGGACCAAGGAAGGAGGACGCGGCGGGCCCCCGAAGTCGCGGCGCCAGGAGCCCACAGGGCGAGAGGCGAGCTCGGCACTAGGCGGCCGCGGCAGCTTCCGGGTCGGGCCGGACCGCACCTTTCTGCGCCGGCGCGGGGGTACAAAATGCGGGGTCTCGCGGGAGCCAGGCCCGGCAGCCGTCCGAGTGCCCGGGGTTTACAGAATTCTAGCGTGCTTGCCACTAGCGCATCACAAGGGACAGCCTTCTTTTAAGAGAGGAAGCCAGGGCCGCCGTCGCTATGGCCTCCCCCACTTCCTGGCCACTTGGTCGGGTCTGACAGAGACGGGAGCCGGGTCGCCAAGCGGGCCGAAGGAAGGGTAGCGACTTCCCCCTGAGGTGTGGGGTGGAACTGCACGAGGGGCCCCAGCCCGCCAGCCCGCTGTGTGCGCCTTGTAAGTCAACATACACCTAAATCACATGTTTACTGCGAGTCATTATATGCCCGTGAGCTAATTGTTAAATCGCCGAGTTATTTTCTGAGAGACGAAAGAAAGCTAACTGGTCTTTTTTTTTTTTTTTTTTTATAGCATGAGGAAAACTTGGGAGATGAGTTGAAAAACTTGAGTTTCTGAGGTAGTACAAATAATTTATATCATGATAAAATTGTCTCCTACATTGATGAGGAGGAGTGTTTCTGTGAAGCTTTGACCACGCAGTGGAAAATGAAATGAAGTCACTGCATTTTCCAGTTGGCTGCAATACCAAAAAGAATGGGGACTCTTGCACCAGCACAGAGAATGGTTCTTGGTAAGGTCTTTAAGCTTACTTTATATAGTATTGTAGCAACTATTCTGGAGTGGGAGGGCAGGTGGGGTATCTCCCTGGAGCACATCTCAAAAGACACTGAAGATCAGTGATGGTCTAAAACGTGTTATAAGCAAGCTGACAGGAACGTAGAGTGACTTAACACACCTGTGTAGACTGGCAGCCATGGCGCCAGCATTACCTTGGTCTTTCTCGGGTACTCCATAAGGCTTTCTCCGCAGGATTGCGAGTCCCTGGAGAACCGGTAGGAAGCCTCTAAAATGCTCCCCATAATCTGACTCCCTGTATTCACTCCCTAATGTAAATCCTCTCCCCTTGAGTGTGGGCAGAACCTAGTGACTCACTTCTAGCAATAGAATAAGACAAAAGTGATGGAGGTCGCTTTGGAGATGAGGTTATAAAAGACTGACTTTTCATCTTTCTTGCACTCCCCACCATGGGCACTACCTTGTTGCCCTCCCACTTGTTCACTCTGATGAAGCCACTTAACCAGGTTATGAGCTGTCTTAAGGGGCCATCCACAAGGCAGGGAACTGAGCGTCACGCCTGGCCAGACAGCCCACACAGAGCTGAGGCCCTCAGTCCAACAACCTGTGAGGAACTGAATCCTGCTAATCCCTCCTGAGGGAGCTAGGAAGCCCATCCTGCCCCATGGGATACTTGAAGTAATGACTTGCCTCCGCCAAGGCCTTGATTGCAGCCTGTGAGAGACCCAGCTAAGTCTCACACAGATTGCTGTCCTACAAAAACTGTGAGATAATAAATGCTATTGTCCACTAAATTTGGGGATACTTTGTTGCTCAGCAATAGGTTACTAAGACAGCCTTCCTTCCATTTCTTTTTTTTTTCTTTTTTTCCTTTATTTTTCTGCCCTGCGTCTTTGTTGCTGCACAGGATTTTTTTAGTGGCCAGTAGCGGGGCTACTGTTTTGTTTTGGAGCTCGGGCTTCTCCTTGCAGTGGCTTCTCTTGTGGAGCATAAGCTCTGGGGCTCCCTGGCTTCCGTAGTTGCAGCTCAAGTGCTCAGTAGTTACTGTTCACAGGCCCTAGAACCCGGGCTCAGAAGTTGTGGTACGTGGGGTTTAGTTGCTCCAAGGCATGTGGAATTGTCACAGACCGGGGATGTCCCCTGCATTGCAAGGCAGATTCTTTATACCAGGGAAGTACTGTTCCATTTCTTTTCTGAAAGAGCACGCTAATGAGCAATACTGACTGAGCCAAGCATATGCTTCTTTCCCTTTATATCCATTTCATCTTTTGCTCATGAGCTTTATAAAAGGATAACTTTTTATGGCAAATTCCACAAGAGCATAAGTATTTGCCCATGTTTAAGAGGTAGAGCTCAGTGTTGGAATTTGAATTTGGGAATTGTCACATAAGAATGAGATAAATGAATAAGTTCACAGAGGAATAACGTAGGGAGAACAGGTTGGGGTCAAATATTAATCACCATCTTCATTTAGGGCATGGCAGGAGAAGAAAAGAGAACAGTGGAAGAGAGGAATGCACCACAGGGAACTAAGGAAGAAATGACATCAGTGATGTTTACCTGGGCATTGTTAGAGAGAGGAGAAGGATGGTGAGGAGAACCACATCTAGGTTTATGAGGCTTAAGTTTATCAAGTTGGAGAATCCTGTAGACAAAAGGATATAAAACTGCAGATACAAAATTAACTATGGGCATTGGAAGGAGCTTATGCTAGTGACAGGCTGTGAAGTTTTTTTAAATTAAAGTATGGTTTATTTTCAATGATGTATTAGTTTTAGGCATACAGCTGTTTTCAGATAAATAGTGTGTATTCTTTTTCAGATTCTTTTCTGTTATATATTGTTACAAGATATTGAGTAGAGTTCCCTGTGCTATACAGTAGTCCTTGTTGTTTATTTATTTTATATATAGTAGTGTGTTATGTTAATCCCAAACTCCTAATTTATTCCTCCCTTCCCCTTCCCTTTCAGTAACCATAAGATTCGGGCTGTGAAATATAAGCTTTGTTAGCTTCATGGCTAATCTCTTTTGAGGATGGAAAACAACCAGTTCTCTGTGTATCTGTGTCTGACTGCCTCTCAGTAAGCATGCTGACTCCTCTCCACCCTGAAACTGTTTCTCCTTCAGGTATCAGTGAAAATACAATTCTTTGACTTTCCTTTTACCCCTGGCCTCTCTGCCCTGGATCACTTCTATCAAGCCTCCACCTAATGAGAGTGCACCAGGCCTTGGTTGTAGACTTTTCTTTCTCTTTCTGCCTTCTTTCCCAAGGTAATCTTATTGAGACTTTAAATAGTAACTCTAGGCTGATAAAGGGCCTCCCCAGTGGCTCAGCAGTTAAAGAATCCACCTGCAATGCAGGAGACGTGAGTTGATCCCTGGGTGGGGAAGATCCCCTGGAGAAAGAAATGTCAACTAACTTCAGTATTCTTGTCTGGGAAATCCCATGGACGGAGGATCCTGGTGGGCTCCAGTCCATGGGGTCACAAAAGAGTCAGACATGACTTAGCGATTGGATATCAGTAACCAGGTCCTAACTGTGGTCCTAACTGGTTGACCTACTTCTTGAGAAACCTATATGCAGGTCAGGAAGCAACAATTAGAACTGGACATGGAACAACAGACTGGTTCCAAATAGGAAAAGAAGTACGTCAAGGCTGTATATTGTAACCCTGATTATTTAACGTATATGCAGAGTACATCATGAGAAACGCTGGGCTGGAAGAAGCACAAGCTGGAATCAAGATTGCCAGGAGAAATATCAATAACCTCAGATATGCAGATGACACCACCCTTATGGCAGAAAGTGAAGAGGAACTAAAAAGCCTCTTGATGAAAGTGAAAGAGGAGAGTGAAAAAGTTGGCTTAAAGCTCAACATTCAGAAAACGAAGATCATGGCATTTGGTCCTATCACTTCATGGGAAATAGGTGGAGAAACAGTGGAAACAGTGAGAGACTTTGTTTTTCTGGGCTCCAAAATCACTGTAGATGGTGACTGCAGCCATGAAATTAAAAGACACTTACTCCTTGGATGGAAAGTTATGACCAACCTAGATAGCATATTCAAAAGCAGAGACATTACTTTGCCAACAAAGGTCCGTCTAGTCAAGGCTATGGTTTTTTCCAGTGGTCATGTACGGATGTGAGAGTTGGACCTGTCTCTTATACACATCTGAAGTCGCGGCGCCAGGAGCCCACAGGGCGAGAGGCGAGCTCGGCACTAGGCGGCCGCGGCAGCTTCCGGGTCGGGCCGGACCGCACCTTTCTGCGCCGGCGCGGGGGTACAAAATGCGGGGTCTCGCGGGAGCCAGGCCCGGCAGCCGTCCGAGTGCCCGGGGTTTACAGAATTCTAGCGTGCTTGCCACTAGCGCATCACAAGGGACAGCCTTCTTTTAAGAGAGGAAGCCAGGGCCGCCGTCGCTATGGCCTCCCCCACTTCCTGGCCACTTGGTCGGGTCTGACAGAGACGGGAGCCGGGTCGCCAAGCGGGCCGAAGGAAGGGTAGCGACTTCCCCCTGAGGTGTGGGGTGGAACTGCACGAGGGGCCCCAGCCCGCCAGCCCGCTGTGTGCGCCTTGTAAGTCAACATACACCTAAATCACATGTTTACTGCGAGTCATTATATGCCCGTGTGCTAATTGTTAAATCGCCGAGTTATTTTCTGAGAGACGAAAGAAAGCTAACTGGTCTTTTTTTTTTTTTTTTTCTTATAGCATGAGGAAAACTTGGGAGATGAGTTGAAAAACTTGAGTTTCTGAGGTAGTACAAATAATTTATATCATGATAAAATTGTCTCCTACATTGATGAGGAGGAGTGTTTCTGTGAAGCTTTGACCACGCAGTGGAAAATGAAATGAAGTCACTGCATTTTCCAGTTGGCTGCAATACCAAAAAGAATGGGGACTCTTGCACCAGCACAGAGAATGGTTCTTGGTAAGGTCTTTAAGCTTACTTTATATAGTATTGTAGCAACTATTCTGGAGTGGGAGGGCAGGTGGGGTATCTCCCTGGAGCACATCTCAAAAGACACTGAAGATCAGTGATGGTCTAAAACGTGTTATAAGCAAGCTGACAGGAACGTAGAGTGACTTAACACACCTGTGTAGACTGGCAGCCATGGCGCCAGCATTACCTTGGTCTTTCTCGGGTACTCCATAAGGCTTTCTCCGCAGGATTGCGAGTCCCTGGAGAACCGGTAGGAAGCCTCTAAAATGCTCCCCATAATCTGACTCCCTGTATTCACTCCCTAATGTAAATCCTCTCCCCTTGAGTGTGGGCAGAACCTAGTGACTCACTTCTAGCAATAGAATAAGACAAAAGTGATGGAGGTCGCTTTGGAGATGAGGTTATAAAAGACTGACTTTTCATCTTTCTTGCACTCCCCACCATGGGCACTACCTTGTTGCCCTCCCACTTGTTCACTCTGATGAAGCCACTTAACCAGGTTATGAGCTGTCTTAAGGGGCCATCCACAAGTCAGGGAACTGAGCGTCACGCCTGGCCAGACAGCCCACACAGAGCTGAGGCCCTCAGTCCAACAACCTGTGAGGAACTGAATCCTGCTAATCCCTCCTGAGGGAGCTAGGAAGCCCATCCTGCCCCATGGGATACTTGAAGTAATGACTTGCCTCCGCCAAGGCCTTGATTGCAGCCTGTGAGAGACCCAGCTAAGTCTCACACAGATTGCTGTCCTACAAAAACTGTGAGATAATAAATGCTATTGTCCACTAAATTTGGGGATACTTTGTTGCTCAGCAATAGGTTACTAAGACAGCCTTCCTTCCATTTCTTTTTTTTTTCTTTTTTTCCTTTATTTTTCTGCCCTGCGTCTTTGTTGCTGCACAGGATTTTTTTAGTGGCCAGTAGCGGGGCTACTGTTTTGTTTTGGAGCTCGGGCTTCTCCTTGCAGTGGCTTCTCTTGTGGAGCATAAGCTCTGGGGCTCCCTGGCTTCCGTAGTTGCAGCTCAAGTGCTCAGTAGTTACTGTTCACAGGCCCTAGAACCCGGGCTCAGAAGTTGTGGTACGTGGGGTTTAGTTGCTCCAAGGCATGTGGAATTGTCACAGACCGGGGATGTCCCCTGCATTGCAAGGCAGATTCTTTATACCAGGGAAGTACTGTTCCATTTCTTTTCTGAAAGAGCACGCTAATGAGCAATACTGACTGAGCCAAGCATATGCTTCTTTCCCTTTATATCCATTTCATCTTTTGCTCATGAGCTTTATAAAAGGATAACTTTTTATGGCAAATTCCACAAGAGCATAAGTATTTGCCCATGTTTAAGAGGTAGAGCTCAGTGTTGGAATTTGAATTTGGGAATTGTCACATAAGAATGAGATAAATGAATAAGTTCACAGAGGAATAACGTAGGGAGAACAGGTTGGGGTCAAATATTAATCACCATCTTCATTTAGGGCATGGCAGGAGAAGAAAAGAGAACAGTGGAAGAGAGGAATGCACCACAGGGAACTAAGGAAGAAATGACATCAGTGATGTTTACCTGGGCATTGTTAGAGAGAGGAGAAGGATGGTGAGGAGAACCACATCTAGGTTTATGAGGCTTAAGTTTATCAAGTTGGAGAATCCTGTAGACAAAAGGATATAAAACTGCAGATACAAAATTAACTATGGGCATTGGAAGGAGCTTATGCTAGTGACAGGCTGTGAAGTTTTTTTAAATTAAAGTATGGTTTATTTTCAATGATGTATTAGTTTTAGGCATACAGCAGTTTTCAGATAAATAGTGTGTATTCTTTTTCAGATTCTTTTCTGTTATATATTGTTACAAGATATTGAGTAGAGTTCCCTGTGCTATACAGTAGTCCTTGTTGTTTATTTATTTTATATATAGTAGTGTGTTATGTTAATCCCAAACTCCTAATTTATTCCTCCCTTCCCCTTCCCTTTCAGTAACCATAAGATTCGGGCTGTGAAATATAAGCTTTGTTAGCTTCATGGCTAATCTCTTTTGAGGATGGAAAACAACCAGTTCTCTGTGTATCTGTGTCTGACTGCCTCTCAGTAAGCATGCTGACTCCTCTCCACCCTGAAACTGTTTCTCCTTCAGGTATCAGTGAAAATACAATTCTTTGACTTTCCTTTTACCCCTGGCCTCTCTGCCCTGGATCACTTCTATCAAGCCTCCACCTAATGAGAGTGCACCAGGCCTTGGTTGTAGACTTTTCTTTCTCTTTCTGCCTTCTTTCCCAAGGTAATCTTATTGAGACTTTAAATAGTAACTCTAGGCTGATAAAGGGCCTCCCCAGTGGCTCAGCAGTTAAAGAATCCACCTGCAATGCAGGAGACGTGAGTTGATCCCTGGGTGGGGAAGATCCCCTGGAGAAAGAAATGTCAACTAACTTCAGTATTCTTGTCTGGGAAATCCCATGGACGGAGGATCCTGGTGGGCTCCAGTCCATGGGGTCACAAAAGAGTCAGACATGACTTAGCGATTGGATATCAGTAACCAGGTCCTAACTGTGGTCCTAACTGGTTGACCTACTTCTTGAGAAACCTATATGCAGGTCAGGAAGCAACAATTAGAACTGGACATGGAACAACAGACTGGTTCCAAATAGGAAAAGAAGTACGTCAAGGCTGTATATTGTAACCCTGATTATTTAACGTATATGCAGAGTACATCATGAGAAACGCTGGGCTGGAAGAAGCACAAGCTGGAATCAAGATTGCCAGGAGAAATATCAATAACCTCAGATATGCAGATGACACCACCCTTATGGCAGAAAGTGAAGAGGAACTAAAAAGCCTCTTGATGAAAGTGAAAGAGGAGAGTGAAAAAGTTGGCTTAAAGCTCAACATTCAGAAAACGAAGATCATGGCATTTGGTCCTATCACTTCATGGGAAATAGGTGGAGAAACAGTGGAAACAGTGAGAGACTTTGTTTTTCTGGGCTCCAAAATCACTGTAGATGGTGACTGCAGCCATGAAATTAAAAGACACTTACTCCTTGGATGGAAAGTTATGACCAACCTAGATAGCATATTCAAAAGCAGAGACATTACTTTGCCAACAAAGGTCCGTCTAGTCAAGGCTATGGTTTTTTCCAGTGGTCATTGATGAAGCACAAGCTGGAATCAAGATTACCAGGAGGAATATCAATAACCTCAGATATGCAGATGACACCACCCTTATGGCAGAAAGTGAAGAGGAACTAAAAAGCCTCTTGATGAAAGTGAAAGAGGAGAGTGAAAAAGTTGGCATATAGCTCAACATTCAGAAAATGAAGATCATGGCCTCTGGTCCCATCACTTCATGGGAAATCGATGGGGAAACAGTGAAAACAATGTCAGACTTTATTTTTCTGGGCTCCAAAATCACTGCAGATGGTGACTGCAGCCATGAAATTAAAAGATGCTTACTCCTAGGAAGGAAAGTTATGTCCATCCTAGACAGCATATTAAGAAGCAGAGACATTCCTTTGCCAACAAAGGTTCACCTAGTTAAGGCTATGGTTTTTCCTGTGGTCATGTATGGATGTGAGAGTTGGACTGTGAAGAAACTGAGTGCCGAAGAATTGATGCTTTTGAACTGTGGTGTTGGAGAAGACTCTTGAGAGTCCCTTGGTCTGCAAGAAGATCCAACCAGTCCATCCTAAAGGAGATCCCTCCTGGGTGTTCATTGGAGGGGCTGATGCTGAAGCTGAAGCTCCAACACTTTGGCCACCTCATGTAAAGAGTTGACTCATTGGAAAAGACCCTGATCCTGTAAGGGATTGGGGGCAGGAGGAGAAGGGGACGACAGAGGATGAGATGGCTGGATGGCATCACGGACTCGATGGACATGAGTTTGAGTGAATTCCAGGAGTTGGTGATGGACAGTGAGGCCTGGTATGCTGTGATTCATGGGGTCGCAACGAATCGCACACGACTGAGCCACTGAACTGTACTGAGGATAAAGGAAGATAAAAATTTAAATCTTCAGAAATTAACAAATAGTAATAGAAATGATTAATGTCTAAGTAAGTTCTTCAAAAGATAATTTTTGAAAGTAAAAACTATAGTATGTTCTAACAGTGATGAAAGTGAAAGTCACTAAGTCGTATCCGACTCTTTATAACCTGGTGTACTACACAGTTCATGAAATTCTCCAGGCCAGGATACTAGAGTGGGTAACCTTTCCCTTCTCGAAGCGATCTTCCCAACCCAGGGATAGAACCCAGATCTCCCATATTGCAGGTGGATTCTTCACCAGCTGAACCACAAGGGATGCAGTGATATATAAATTTATATATAATACATATAATTTCCACATATAAAATAATTATGAAAAATGGTCATGAGAGGTCAATGACATCCATATTTCTAAAGTTTATTAGCAAGGTTTCTAAATTTTATTCAAAGTGGCATAATTCTAAATCTAAACAGGAAGTGAAAGTTTAGGTATGTCTGTTATATGATACAGTGGTGGTTTAGTTGCTAAATCATATCTGACTCTTGCGATCCCATGGATTGTAGCCCTGCCAGGCTCCTCTGTCCATGGGATTCTCCAGGTAAGAATAGTGGAGTAGGTTGCCATTTCCTTTTCCAGGGAATCTTCCTGACCCAGACATCGAACCCAGGTTTCTTGCATTGCAGGCAGATTCTTTACTGACTGAGCTACAAGGGAAGCCTGATAAAATGCAGAGGAACCACAAAAATTAATGTGATGTAACTAAAAAAATTCTACCAATTAAATAGATTACAAAGATATCCAAACAATTATTAAGGCAGGAAAAGAAGAGCATAATGAAAGTCAAAAGGACATAGAGAAATATAAGATGACAGAGCTAAATTAAACTATAAGAATATTTACTTCCAATGTCAATGGACAGGGGGCATGTAGTTCCAGGTTTTGGTAAAATAAACATACACCATGCTAGTGTTAGTCACTGAGGCATGTCCAACTCTTTACAGCCCTATGGACTGTAGCCCGCCAGGCTCCTCTGTCCATTGAATTCTCTAGGCAAGAACACTGGAATGGATAGCCATTTGCCCCTTCAAGGGATCTCTCTGACTCAGAGATCAAACCCCGGTCTGTATTGCAGGCAGATTCTTTGCTGTCTGAACCACCAGGGAAGCATCCATTAATGACTCCTAAAATACCTTGATAATAAACAGAAAACAACCGTCTTATAAATCTACAGAAAATAATTATAGGCAGAACTGGGAGGGGTAATAACTAAGAGGAGTAACACAGCAGAGTTTTCTGGTTTATTTCCCTTCTCTATCTCTAAGTCCCACAGCAGCCCAAATATCAGAACTGCTAATGAGCAGGAGCAGAAGAAACTCTTCCCGCCACCAATGCCTGTCTCTCTCCTGGGCCTGGGAAGTGTTGGGATGGGTCAAATAGGAAGGCACTTGAGAGGATATTGCAAGTTGAATAGTGTCCACCCCAAATTCACGTCCACCCCGCAGTCAGGCTCTACCCTCTCTCTGAGCAGCTTAGTCCATCATATACTTGCAATTATAAGAGAGGTGATTTCCCTGTACTTTAATCTCATCTTCACTTTGAAAATGCATGGCAGTTAGAATCAGGAACAACTGCGCACTGATCTTTTATTTCTATGTATCCTGTTGGCACTTAAAATTCCATATTATTTTGAATTATCAATATCTTTATCTCAAATCTACTTTTCTATGAACTAAGTCCTCTCATCTTCATTAATGGTATCTGGTGTGTTATTCTATCTTGATCCTGTCACTGAAACAGGTTCTTTTGCTTTACTTGAAGCAAAGAGAGGATTTATTCATAAGGCACCCAAGGGAGGAAAGAGGAGGACATGCCTAAATGAAGGCAAGGGGGCAGAGGTATTTATAAGATAAGGAAGCCTCCTGGTCTGAGGCATTGTAGAGAGCCTGGGGAGTGTGGGGAAAAGTGTGTAGGGAGCCTGGGGAGGGTGGGGGAAAGTGATTGGAAAACTCGTAGTTCTGTGCAGGCATAACTAAGCCACAGGGCTTCTCCACCGTAAAGATGGTGGCAGCAGCGTGAGCTGAGGGCGGAGTTTTAAGCCCTCTGCGGTCAAAGATCACCCACTCATGCATGGCCAGTTGGAGGGTCGGGGTCCTATCCAGTCCGTTCTAACCAGTGCAGTTCCAGCTACACATAGCTAATTCCAAGTTTCTGGAAAACAACTGAGGCACATCTCTCATCGTTTAGCTTATGTGCTAGAGGACCGGTGAGAGACTTTTGTAATTGCAATTACAACCACCTTGGTTCATGAAGTCAGGTTACAGGTGAAATGGGTTTCACTCTTCTCCACCGTAAAGATGGTGGCAGCAGCGTGAGCTGAGGGCGGAGTTTTAAGCCCTCTGCGGTCAAAAATCACCCACTCATGCATGGCCAGTTGGAGGGTCGGGGTCCTATCCAGTCCGTTCTAACCAGCGCAGTTCCAGCTACACACAGCTAATTCCAAGTTTCTGGAAAACAACTGAGGCACATTTCTCATCGTTTAGCTTATGTGCTAGAGGACCGGTGAAAGACTTTTGTAATTGCAATTACAACCACCTTGGTTCATGAAGTCAGGTTACAGGTGAAATGGGTTTCACTAATGATTATTTACGGTTTCTCTGTGGAAACTGCAAGATTTTTTCTTGTTGTTTACTTCTCTTTGTATTTCATGTGGGCACTGGGTTCAGAACTGGTTTCCCCAGTGGCCCAGCAGTAAAGGATCTACCTGCAATATAGGAGACTCAGGAGACAAGGATTTGATCCCTGAGTGAGGAAGATCCCCTGGAGGATGAAGTGGCCACCCACTCCAGTATTCTTGCCTGGAGAGATCGATGGAAGAGGAGCCTAGCAGACTGCAGTCCATGGGTCACAAGGAGTTGGACATGATGGAGCACGCACGCATGCATCGGGTTCAGAGCAGAAGGTAAACCAAATTCCTATGTTTGTTTTCAAAACTATTTGCCTCAGTAAAGGATCTACCTGCAATATAGGAGACTCAGGAGACAAGGATTTGATCCCTGAGTGAGGAAGATCACCTGGAGGATGAAGTGGCCACCCACTCCAGTATTCTTGCCTGGAGAGACCGATGCAAGAGGAGCCTAGCAGACTGCAGTCCATGGGTCACAAAGAGCTGGACATGACGGAGCACGCACGCATGCATCGGGTTCAGAGCAGAAGGTAAACCAAATTCCTGTTTGTTTTCAAAACTATTTGCCACTTTTTCATCATAGTAAAATGAAAACATCGGTATACATCCATGTCCTTAAACTTTAATATAAGTCAAAACTACCTAAGCAGTTTTGAGAGGGGAAACTGCAGTTAAACTGCAGTCGGACACAAGTTTGCCTTTTCTTCCAGTGGACCTGTATCCTTCTCCTGAGCCACGTTATCAACCTGGTATAGGGAGAACTGAGTTAGTCAGTGGTTGCTGAAAGTCTACTCTTCTATGCCTGCAGCATCCTTTACATACAAAGTAGGAGCAAATGAATAGTTGCTGCTCCATAAAGCTTAATATCCAATCAGAGTTAAATTGAAGAAAGTAGGGAAAACCACTAGACCATTCAGGTATGACCTAAATCAAATCCTTTACATGTATACAGTGGAAGTGAGAAATAGATTTAAGAAACTAGATCTGGTAGAATGCCTGAAGAACTATGGATGGAAGTTCGTGATGTTGTACAAGAGATGGGAATCAAGACCATCCCCAAGAAAAGAGATGCGAAAAAGCAAAATGTCTGTCTGAGGAGGCTTTACAAATGGCTGTGAAAAGCAAAGCAGAAAATGAGAGATACCAAGGGAACATTTCATGCAAAGATGGACTCAATAAAGGATAATAATGATATGGACCTAATAGAAGCAGAAGATATTAAGAAGAGGTGGCAAGAATACACAGAAGAACTGTACAAAATAAATCTTCACGACCCAGATAATCATGATGGTGTGATCTATCACCTAGAGCCAGACATTTGGGAATGTTAAGTCAGGTGAGCCTTAGGAATCATCACTATGAACAAAGCTAGTGGAGGTGATGGAATTTCAGTTGAGCTATTTCAAATCCTAAAAGATGATGCTGTGAAAGTGTTGCACTCAATAAGCCAGCAAATTTGGAAAACTCAGCAGTGGCCACAGGAATGGAAAATCTAAGTTTTTATTCCAGTCCCCCAAAAAAGGCAATGCCAAAGAATGTTCAAACTACCACACAGTTGCACTCATCTCACATGCTAGTAAAGTAATGCTCAAAATTTTCCAAGCCAGTCTTCAACAATACATGAACTGTGAACTTCCAGATGTTCAAACTGGTATTATAAAAGGCAGAGGAATCAGAGACCAAATTTCTAACATCCACTGGATCATTGAAAAAGCAAGAGAGTTCCAGAAAAACATCTATTTCTGCTTTATTGACTATGCCAAAGCCTTTGATTGTGTGGATCACAATAAACTGTGGAAAATTCTGAAAGAGATGGGAATACCAGACCACCTAACCTGCCTCTTGAGAAACCTATATGAAGGTCAGGAAGCAACAGTTAGAATTGGACATGGAACAACAGACTGGTTCCAAATAGGAAAAGGAGTATGTCAAGGCTGTATATTGTCAGCCTGCTTATTTCATTTATATGCAGAATACATCATGAGAAATGCTGGGCTGGAAGAGGAACAAGCTGGAATCAAGATTGCTGGGAGAAATATCAATAACCTCAGATATGCAGATGACACCACCCTTATGGCAGAAAGTGAAGA
>SJYX01005456.1:123995-158240 GCA_006410675.1 Oreotragus oreotragus
TTTTAATTTCATGGCTGCAGTCACCATCTGCAGTGATTTTGGAGAAGACTCTTGAGAGTCCCTTGGACTTCAAGGAGATCCAACCAGTCCATTCTGAAGGAGATCAACCCTGGGATTTCTTTGGAAGGAATGATGCTACAGCTGAAATTCCAGTACTTTGGCCACCTCATGTGAAGAGTTGACTCATTGGAAAAGACTCTGATGCTGGGAGGAACTGGGGGCAGGAGGAGAAGGGGACGACCGAGGATGAGATGGCTGGATGACATCACGGACTTGATGGATGTGAGTGTGAGTGAACTCCGGGAGATGGTGATGAACAGGGAGGCCTGGCGTGCTGCGATTCATGGGGTCGCAAAGAGTCAGACACAACTGAACTGAACTGAACTGAACTGACATTGATGTTACAGTGAAGAAATAAAGTATATAACATTTGGCTATTAGGGTAGACCCTAATGAAATCTGACTGGTGTCCTTATTAGAAGAGGAAATTTGGACAAAGAGATACCAGGATGTGAGCTTTAGAACTGTTCCAGCAGTCAAATTTTAACTTAATTACCTCTTTAAAGCATCTCTCCCCACATGCAGTCACATTGTGAGGCTTTGGAGGTCAAGACTTCACTATATGAACTTGGGGGCGGCACACAGTTCAGTCAGTAGCACCACCTCATCTTCAGTCTCCATGTAGCTGTCACTCTTCTGCTCCACCCTTTACATTGTGGTTTGCTGCTGCTGCTGCTGCTGCTGCTAAGTCGCTTCAGTCATGTCCGACTCTGTGCGACCCCGTACACGCCAGCCCACCAGGCTCCCCCGTCCCTGGGATTTTCCAGGCAAGAGTACTGGAGTCTGGTGCCATTGCCTTCTCCATCAAATGTCTAGTAAAAAACAAATTCTACTTGCATAAGTTTAGTACTTGATGATAATACATTTATGATGCATATTGAATTCCTAAACAATTCTATAAAAAATAACTCATTTATTAATAGCAGGTTACCTGAAATTCAGCTGTAAGTCTATCTGAATTTTAAGGCTGGATATTTGTTCATAAATAAAATTGACGAAGTTCCTATCAATAGTACTAGGGTTTTAATGCAGGATGTACTCCATAAAAAATATAAACCAATAAAAATTGTCATATGTGGTATACAGATACTAATGACCTATATCACGAAGCATTTTCCTCACAAAATTTCATCTTACAAAAGATCTGATGTATTTATGTTTAATGGATTTTTATATTTTTATTCCTGTTCAACAAAACATGACTTTATTCTAAAATAATAAAGTTGTGAGATCTCTCACACTTTTAGGTGAGTATTAAAAGTACCATGAAAAGAACTTAAAGGTGGCAAAAAAAAAAAAAAGATTGCCAAGCAAAAAAATATGCGTTTTCAACTTAAACCTCTTCCTTCTTAGGGAATTTTTCATGTTTCTAACGATATTCATATATAGATATAAGAGCAAAATCAAGATGGAAAGTTTAGATTTGTCAATTTAGATATACATCATGCTTAAGTGTAAATATAAATAATATACTCCTTGAATAAGAAAAATCATGTGTTCATTTAAATGTAACATGAATGTATAATATTATATATTGCTTTAGTCTTTTATTATGATAGACAACCATACTTAATTTTTCATTAGCATAAAAAAAAACAAATACTGAAAGCATGCAGAGAATACTAAGAAATTTATCCAGCACAGATTAATTAGAAACACACATCTGTGTATGCATTTTATTGACTCTAAAAATGTAATTTTCATAATATCACTCAATTTCAAATTCATATATTTAAAAATTAATGTCTATCATATATTTGCATATGTGAATACTGCAGTAGTTGTTTCAGAGATTTCTGCTGAAGTATTTTTTGCTTCCATGAAAATGACACTGACTGGAGAAATAAGAGCAGAAATAAATGCTAAGTTATATTGCAACTTTTCTATGTCATAATGTTTGAAGACAGACAAAAAAAGATTATAAATCACTTTTAATTTTGGATCAATAAATATGCTCAGGTGAGAAAACTTGAGCAAAATTGGTTGTAGGCCAAATTAACCTGAAAGGAAATAATTTAGTTTGCCTTTCTCTAGCCCCTTGGTTAAAGAAAACACAAGTATGATTAAAAAAAAAGAAAAACTCTCAGAAATATTTAAATGCAAACCTAAAAATCAAGATAAACACAGTGTCATCTTATAAAAATTGCTTTGTTAGTTTTTATGACAGTAAATACTTTTAATGAATCAGTATCAGTTCTATTGAGAGATATTAAGATTATAATAATAATGAATAAATGCTTAATTTTAAAATGCTCATTATTGTATAAGACAATATTTCATTCTCATCTCTACTACTTATTAGCTAGAGTGTTTTTAACCACTTTGACTATTTAACCGCTTTGAATTCAGGTGTTTTTTTTTTTTTTTAATCCGGAAAATCGAGGGTAATCTTTCTTAAGAGTTGTTTTACAGATTATCTTAAGTCTGTGAAATAAAAAAAAGTCCATCACTGGACTTTTATTAAATTCTGTCTCTAAATGTACCAGTATATTGTGCATTTTATGTACTTAATATCACCTAGATGATGTAATGATTAATTTTACTTTAACATGTATCAGTAAAGGTATCAGTATCTATGATGAGAGTCTGTGTGTGTCTGTGTGTGTGTTGAGGGGGTTGTTTGTTGTAAAAGTAAATTGGCCATCTTTTCACAGCATTATTCCACAGTAAACATAAAAACAGTTTTGCATCGAAGCATGCTAGAATTTCATTTCAAAGGCTGACCTGAAATCACACAGTTTCTTTTGATTAGACAGCCAGAGACACTCAGGCAGGGAGAGGTACCTACAAAGAGGGAGATGTAGTGGAAAGGTGAATGTAAATCATGGTGACACTTTTTCTTTATTTGTGAGGGTTTCATGATCTAAAAAAGCTATCAGATTGAATTTGAAATTTGCAGATGAATTCATCTATAAGAGGCTTTTCTCTAAGACCAGAGACTGAAAATATCCTGTATTTCATTATTAAGAGAGTTTTGGGGAAGGAAGTGGCCACCCAGCCCAGCTCTGGATCGTTGTGGACGCAAGGGATGTGGCCTGGAATTTCCATGATCTCCTCTCTACTCGTAACACCTTCCCCAGCAGCTCCTGTCAGGCAAACCTTGGGACAGTAATGATGTGGTCGGCTACTTTGGAGGGAGAAGAGAAAATGAACCAAATAACCTAGTTTTTTAAGAAACATAATTAATTATAATTACTGGTCATATCTTACCATTTGCCTTTTCACACTGTTCATGAGGTTCTCAAGGCAAGAATGGTGAAGTGGTATGCCTTCCCTTCTCTAGTGGGCCATGTTTAGTCAGAACCCTCCATCATATCCTGTCCATCCTGGGTGGCCTTACGTGACATGGCTCATATTTTCATTGCGTCAGACAAGGCTGTGATCCATGTGATCAGAGTGGTTAGCTTTCTGTGTTTGTGGTTTTCATTCTGTCTGGCCTTTGATGGATGAGGATAAGAGGCTTGTGGTAATTTTCTGGTGGGAAAGACTGGCTGTGGGTCAAACGGGGTCTTGCTCTGCTGAGCAGGGTCATGCTTGGTCAATCTTTAATACAATTTTCTGCTGCCAGGTGGGGCTGTTTCCTCCCTGTACCTCCCTGTTTGGCCTCAGGCCAAACTATGGTAGGGGTAATGATGGTAATGGTGACCTCCTTCAAAAGGACTTATGCCAGCACGCTGTGGCTCCCAGGACTGTTGTCTTTAGCGCCCCTGACCCCATAGCAGGCCACTGTTGACCCACACCACCAGAGACTGCTGGACACTCCCAGGCAAGTCTGGCTCAGTCTCTTGTGGAGTGCCTGCTCCTTTCTCGTGGGTCCTGCTGCACACGACGTTTTGTTGTGACCTGAAAGAGTCTGTTTCCCTGGGGGTTCTTAGTCCTTTCGCTGGACCCCAGGGTGGGAAATCTGTTGTGGGGTCCTAGAACTTCTGCAACTGTGTGAGAACTTTGGTAAAATTGTTCTCCAGTTTGTGGGGCATCTGCTTGCAGGCTCTATAGTGGGGCTAACGGCAACTTCTTCAAAGAGAACGAATGCCATGCGCCACGCCTCCCAGGTCTGCTGCGGCCAGGGCGCTTGTCCCCCTGGCAGGTCACAGCTGACCTGTGCCTCCACTGGAGACAATCAAACAGACAAATGCAGGCCTGGCTCAGTCTCTGTGGGAGTCACTGCTTCTTTCCCTCAGTCCTGGTGCATGCAAGGTTTTGTGTGTGCCCTTCAAGAGTCTCTGGTGGGTCTGTGATTTTATTTTAAATGCAATTGCACCCTGCCTCCTGATTTGTGAAGGCTTCTCTTTTGCCCTTGGATATAGGGTATCTCTTTTTTGGTGAGCTGCACCATTCTCCTGGGCTTCCCTGGTGGCACAGATGGTAAAGAATCTACCTGCAATGCAGAAGATCTGGGTTCTATCCCTGTGTCAGGAAGATCCCCTGGTGGAGGACATGACAATCCACACCAATATTCTTGCCTGTAGAATCCCATGGACAGAGGAGCCTGGAGGGCTACAGTCCATGGGGCCGCAAATAGTCGAACATGACTGAATGACTAAATGCAATACGACAACAACATTCTCCTGCTGGTGGTTTCCAGCAGCCAGTTGCTGTTTCAGTGGACCCACAGGAGAAGATGAGTGTACGTCCTTCTACCCAGATAACCACGATGCTGTGACCACTCACCTAGAGCCAGATATCTTGGAGTGAGAAGCCAAGTGGGCCTTAGGAATCATTATGAGCAAAACTGGTGGAGGTGATGGAATGCCAGCTTAACTATTTCAAATCCTAAAAGATGATCCTGTTAAAGTGCTTCACTCAATATGCCAGCAAATAGGGAAAACTCAGCAGTGGCCACAGGACTGGAAAAGATCAGTTTGCATTCCAACCCCAAAGAAGGGCAATGCCAAAGACTTCAGACTACCACCCAATTGCACTCATTTCACATGTTAGCAAAGTAATGCTCAAAATTCTCCAAGCCAGGTTTCATTATGTGAACTGAGAACTTCCAGATATTTAAGCTGGATTTCAAAAAGGCAGAGGAACCAGAGATCAAACTGCCAACATCTGTTGGACCATAGAAAAAGAAAGAGAGTTCCAGAAAAAAAATCTACTTTAACTTCATTGACTATGCTTAAACCTTTGACTGTGTGGCTCACAAAAAACTGTGGAAAATTCTTCAAAAGAAGGGAATACTAGACCATATTACCTGCCTCCTGAGAAATCTGTATGCAGTTCAAGAAGCAAAAGTTAGAACCAGACATGGAAAAAATTACTGGTTCAAAACTGGGAGAGGAATAGGTCAAGTCTGTATATTGTCACTCTGCTTATTTAATGTCTATGCAGAGTACATCATGAGAAATGATGGGCTGGATGAAGCACAAGCTGCAATCAAGATTGCCCAGAGAAATATCAATAACCTCAGATCTGCAATTGATAGCATCCTTATGGCAGCAAGAGAAGAAGAACTAAAGACCCTCTTGATGAAAGTGAAGAGGAGAGTGAAAAGGGAGGCTTAAAACTCAACATTCAAAAAACTGAGCTCATGGTATCTGATCCCATCACTTCATGGCAAATAGATGGGGAAACAATGGAAATAGTGACAGACTTTATTTTCTTGGGCTCCAAAATCACTGCAGATGGTGTCAGCCACTAAATTAAAAGATTCTTGCTCATTGGAATAAAAGCTATGACAAACCTAGACAGCATATTAAAAACCAGAGATGTTACTTTGCTAACAAAGATCCATATAGTCAAAGCTAATTTTTCTGTAGTCATGTATGGATGTGAGAGTTGGACCATAAATAAGCCTGAGCATTGAAGAATTGAAACTTTTGAACTTTGGTATTGGAGAAGACTCCTCAGAATCCCATGGGCTGCAAGATGATCAAACCAGTCAATCCTAAAGGAAATCAATTCTGAATATTCATTGGAAGGACTGATGCAGAAGCTGAAGCTCCAATACTTTGGCCACCTGATGCGAAGAGCTGACTCAATAGAAAATACCCTGATGCTGGGAAAGATTGAAGTTGGAGGAGGGAATGACAGAGGACAAGATATTTGGGTGGCATCACTGACTCAATTGACATGAGTTTGAGCAAGTTCCAGGAGATGGCAAAGGACAGGGAAGCCTGGAGTGCTTGCAAAGAGTTGGACATGACTGAGTGACCGAACAACAACAAATTCACCATTCATTTAAATCAAGTTCCTATTCATGTAGGTTCTTCTCTTAGAAGTATAAAGAGTACCAGAATAGGTACCTCAAACTTCTAGAAGGAATAATATGAGAAAGAAAATGTTCCATTAAATTTCAGGGTAAAGATCTTTGCTGTTATTTATTAATATTAGCATCACCTGAACTTCCCCATATTATTAACCTGTCAGCAATTTTTCTTTGATATCATTTTTCTTGGACACAGTCATTAAAAGTATGTAATCATGTCATAGGCAGAAATAATCATGGATCTCAAAAAAATAGGTTTTAGATAAAATTGTCCAAAGCATTTGAGGGCAACTTGAGGTCCCTGATGTTATTATGTACTTTCTAGAATTGAAATCGCCACTTTCTCCCTCCTTAAAACTAGATATGTGAGAACTGTGATAACATTTTCCAAAAGTTCAGTTGCTGGAATGGTAAGAATCTCTGATACAAGCAAAGGTATGGAGCACATGCTTATGTTTATAAATTCATTCTGAGTTGAGGCTAATACTGAAGGGAAAACAAAACTCATATAAAGTAGGTTAAACAATATTTATAGGATTTAAATGCAAGTTGAAACATTATTACTATTAAAGCAAAGCAAATACAACATGCAAACCAGTAGTTTTGAAAAAAAAAAAAATCACAGATCATTTTGCCCACAGAAATAAGAATATGTATTGAGGATAGTTTCTCATATGATCCTTCATATGCTTGTTTCATTTTTAGTGTATTTGGATTATAGTATTTTAAGAATGTTCATAAATGATTCTACTAGGAGGTATGCTTCCATTATGCGTAATAAAAACAGATTGAAATTTGAAGCCCTAGTCTAATGTTACAGCTTGAAAGTGCGCTATTTCTTCATTTGTTTCTTTTCTTAGAATTCTTCTAATAAATGAAAGTTCTGGCTCAGTTCAGACAATTACAAAAATATCTGCATGAGATCTTTACAGCAGTTTCATGAAGACAGCAAAAGTAATTTTTATAGTTATTTTGAGTACCGTCTCTGAAATGAAAATTGCGATTATTTACCACTTAGTTGACTTGGAGATTATATACATATATTTATATATATTGGTAATATTTATATATGTGAGTAGATACTTATGTATACAGACAAATATATATGTATAAGTAAATTCTCTTGTTTGTTAATATGGTAAGTTTTATGTGAATATGAAAATACTTCTGTAAATATATATACAATGTTTCTGTGAACATAAGCCTCCATTTGTCTAGGGTAAATACCCAGGAGTGAGACTTCTGGGTCAAAATTTAGAAAGAGTTTAAATTAGAAAGAGTCTAAATAAGACTCTTTCATCAGGGGAATGAGCAAACTTTGGCAGTCTGCTCAAAAGGCTACTACTTCTCAATTGAAAGGAAGGAACTACAGACACGAGCTACTTGTGTCGCTACACTCTCCTGGATTTTCTGTATTAAGAGAACTCAGATTCAGATTTTAAGAGAAGTGAAAGCACTTTAGTCTTGTCATTACAAAGCCACATACTTGTAGGGATCAGTTTGAGCACTAAACACCTTGATCTTAGTTAAGAACAGAGAAGCTAATGTATTGTCTGTGTCAGTCATGGAAGAAAGTGGCGCAAATCACCATTACCCCTTATCTTCCAGCCTTAGTTTCAGAAATGGGAAACTCATTCTAGTCATTCTCCATTGACATTGATGTGCTAAAGATGAATATACTGTCAGTAATGTCTCTTGGACTGTGTTGGACTTTACTGGTTCCTTATCAAAGATGCATTTGCTCAAAGCCACATACTTGTAGGGATCAGTTTGAGCACTAAACACCTTGATCTTAGTTAAGAACAGAGAAGCTAATGTATTGTCTGTGTCAGTCATGGAAGAAAGTGGCACAAATCACCATTACCCCTTATCTTCCAGCCTTAGTTTCAGAAATGGGAAACTCATTCTAGTCATTCTCCATTGACATTGATGTGCTAAAGATGAATATACTGTCAGTAATGTCTCTTGGACTGTGTTGGACTTTACTGGTTCCTTATCAAAGATGCATTTGCAAATACATTCTCTAAACAACCAGAATATTTGCTGAAATAGTTCAAAACTGTGGCTAAGCTTCATCATAAAATTTCCCTCTCTGCTAAAATTACTTATTACACTGTTTTCAATTCATAAATAATATTGACATTTATTCTATTTATTTTATTTTCTTCTCTATATAATGAGAATCGAGGGATGGTAGATACCTCTGGATAATTTAAATATCTGAAGATCATCCCTGTGTCCCAATAAGTATAACTACCAGGGTTTTCACTGCATCAGGACCTGCCATAACCAAAGGTTGTATTCTTCAGTTTCTATTCTATTCCCAGGCTCACAGTTATTTTAGGCTTTGTCATATTCCTTGGCTTCCCATATGCTAGTGCACTCCATAGAAAGGGAAATGGGCTAAAGCTAACAGGTGTAAGCTACAACCTTGGCTTGCTGAATGGGTTCTGGAATAAACCTTTAGGGGAATGGCAGAAAAGAGTCAAGGTCAGATGCCTGGGCATAGTTCCTTCCAAGTCTGTTTGCTGCTCTACCACTCCAATGGCCTTGGTCTAAAGAAAGTTGATTAGAAAAGTGAAACTCAAACCAGCGCTTGATGTTAGTGGAGTCTGTTCCCAGAGAAGATGGGAATGATGTCAAAGAGAATTTATTCTTATTTTTCAATGAAAGTAAAGTGGCTAAACCCATAATAAGAGGAAGAAAGAAGGAGACAAAGTGTACAAAATGTGCAAAATGCAGTTGAGAAATCTAATCAGGAAGAGAAAGTGTAATTCAAGGAACAGAAGCAGATTTCCCAGTTGTGATTTATTTCATAGACAAATTGAATTTAGTATGTATTCAGTAAATCATTTTGTTCAAATACAAACTGATAAAACAAAAGAATGTGTTGAAATAAGATTGCAGAGCTATGAAAGCAAAATGAGAACCAACCTAATACCATTATTGTACTAATGGACAGTTTAGAAATGGAGGACAATATATAATGTGTTTAAAATAAAACTAATGGGATGGAAGAAATGACTGATATGATATGATCATATTAAAATCAAGGAATAAAAGACAATTTGATTATAGCCATTAGAGGTAACATTGTATGTACGGAGGACAGAAAAGACATTCCAACTTTTCCTGTAGGGGAGAANTATATAATGTGTTTAAAATAAAACTAATGGGATGGAAGAAATGACTGATATGATATGATCATATTAAAATCAAGGAATAAAAGACAATTTGATTATAGCCATTAGAGGTAACATTGTATGTACGGAGGACAGAAAAGACATTCCAACTTTTCCTGTAGGGGAGAATCAAAAAAAAAAAAAAAAAAAAAGGCCTCAAAAATCTATTTAGAGCAAATAAGTCTATCCATGAGATAAATGGCAACTGGGAATAATTGCTACAAACCATTGACCTTGAGGCTTATTGCTTGTAAGATACTGACACACAGTGAAAAAGACAAATGAATTTAAATATCTCATATAAAATGCTGCTCATTACAATTGGTATATAACATATGTTATATATATGCATATATACATTATTTATATATATTATTTATGGAGAAAGGAATGGCAACCCACTCCAGTATTCTTGCCTGAAGAATCCCCATGGACAGAGGAGCCTGGCGGGCTAGAGTCCATGAGGTTGCAAGAGTCAGACACGACTTAGCCACTAAATCACCACCACCACCATCATACATTATTTAGGAATACAAATAGACATAATGAACTAAATAAAGGAAAAAAGGAACATGGAATTAAGGCAGGAGTAGGTAAGGCATAGGGCTGGAATGATGGAGTGGGTGATTAGATATATGTTATTTTCAAGAAACTAGCTTTCTTTTGGATGATGCAATTGTGGGTATTTAATATAAAATTACATTTATTGCTCTTATGATGCTTTTTAATGGAGGTATAACATAATGTGGGAAAGTAAACTAAAATCTTAAACCTAAATATTTCATATATTTATGCATGTATGTATATATTTCATATACATATATATACTTACATACATATATATATATATATTTGAGCCTACATGTAACCACCCTCAGATCAAGATAAATAACATTTCTAGCATCAGAGGTTTGTGTGTCTGTGTGTGTGCGTGCCTGAAAATGTTAGTTTCCTCTGCTGTGTTAGGCAGAAAGAATGACTAGAGCTAAATCCAATTCAGCATTGAACCAGGTCAAGCAGCTGTAGTTACAGTTTAGATTGATTAATACTCAGCTTATTCCTATTTCTTGGTAAATAACATTTCTAGCATCAGAGGTTTGTGTGTCTGTGTGTGTGCGTGCCTGAAAATGTTAGTTTCCTCTGCTGTGTTAGGCAGAAAGAATGACTAGAGCTAAATCCAATTCAGCATTGAACCAGGTCAAGCAGCTGTAGTTACAGTTTAGATTGATTAATACTCAGCTTATTCCTATTTCTTGGGTGTAGCCTCTTGAAATTTTGATTGGCATGTCTCTGGCCCCTGGGTGAGATTCACTTGGGTCCTTTGGAATTTAGAGTTTAGTTTTTTCGCCTCTCACCTCATGAAGTCCAAAATCTGGCAAGTGTCTTGAGTGGGAGATGTGGTACATTTAATCCTGGCCTCTCATCCAGAGGGACTTTTCTCCTAAATATCATAAGATTGAGCAGTTTCATCTACCTTTCTGGCCTAGAAGATATTTTTTTCCTGACAGGTCTCTATCTCCTGGGTTCTGAAAATTCTAATCTCAGAAGACTTTAAGCTCAAAAGGTTTATGTCACTGCAGGTTCAATATCTGGCAGATGTCTTCGATTGTTTGCTGGAATTCCCGCACTCTAAAGGAGCTTTGCTTCCAAGGTCCCCCACCTGCCCCAGTACACATCAGAAGCTTCCCTGGTCTCTCTGTCTTGTACAGACTGCATCCACCTAGGCTGGTGGCTCTCACCTAGGGAGGATTTTGCTCTCCACACTCTTCCCCAACCCCCCGCTTATCGATGTCTGTTGTGTTTTAGGGCCATCTTCCTTTTGTGGCTTTCTAATTATGCTTTGGATAAATTTCATTATGTTCATTCTATTTGTAACCTAGCAGCTTTCAACCATTAGGGGAAAATTATAACTAGAAAAGTACAAGTTACTTATCTTGGTGGCAACATAGGAAAGGTGTTTCATTGCTAAGCAACAAACTCATATTAATGATATTTAATGTTGTGAGCAAAGCAAATGACAGCTTAGACCCTAAAGCATCATTTCTACATATATATTTTGCAGTGACATGACAGTCTCTGGATTAGCTTTTAATTGACTTAGATTTGAATGAATGAGAGTTGATACGAAAAGGTTACAGGATGCTAGGAATAGATTTCTAGATAAATCAAATTTTTGGTTTAAAATTTTTCTTTTTAATTAGATCACTACATATGTAAGTTTGTTATATAGCTACTTTGCTGAATGAATTTGTTGTTGTTCAGTTGCTAAGTTGTGTCTGACTCTTTACAACCCATGAACTGCAGAATGAATTTGGGCAACTTTACTCTTGCTATGAGGCAAAATCTGAATGCTTGACACTTGAGTGAAGAAACTCACACTTTACTTTTATTATTCAATATAAACTATAAAATAATAAACATGTTTAAAATATTAGGCAAGAANACATATGTAAGTTTGTTATATAGCTACTTTGCTGAATGAATTTGTTGTTGTTCAGTTGCTAAGTTGTGTCTGACTCTTTACAACCCATGAACTGCAGAATGAATTTGGGCAACTTTACTCTTGCTATGAGGCAAAATCTGAATGCTTGACACTTGAGTGAAGAAACTCACACTTTACTTTTATTATTCAATATAAACTATAAAATAATAAACATGTTTAAAATATTAGGCAAGAATTAAAATAATTGCATTATTAAAATAGCCAAAAAATTAGAATATGCTGTATCTTTACACGTTGTCTAAAGCAAAATGATTTCAATTCCATGCTGGTGGTTCATTGGATATGTGGAGTTGAAGATATTCAATTTGTGCTTTGTAATAATTATACTCATAAGTAATATAAAAGTGATTAGATTATTTTCTTATTAAAAGCCATATTAGCTAAAACATTTTAATATTATATTATTCTTATATTACAAGAAATGTACAAGGAATATTACAGGGAATATAAGAATTGAGTGATGATTTGTTTTTTTTTTGGAAGTAGAAGCACATGAAATGGTCTTAAGAACTTTCCAACATGAGACCATTTTACTGTTGACTCTGCTTTTCTATTCCTACACCCCCACACATATTTATCTTCCACCCCCCATGAAGTATTAAATTGTATTAGAAAATAATAGTACAAATTATTGAAAAGAAAAAATATTGGAGCATCTGGAAATATCATGGTATTTTATTTTATTTATTTATTTAATTTTACTTTACAGTACTCTATTGGTTTTGGCATACATTAACATGAATCTGCTATATGCAAGAAAGGTTTAACAAGGACCTAGAAGAAATAAAAAAGAGTCAATACATAATGAATAACGCAATAAATGAGATCAGAAACACTCTGGAGGCAACAAATAGTAGAATAATGGAGGCAGAAGATAAGATTAGTGAAATAGAAGATAGAATGGTAGAAATAAATGAATCAGAGAGGAAAAAAGAAAAACGAATTAAAAGAAATGAGGACAATCTCAGAGACCTCCAGGACAATATGAAACACTCCAACATTCGAATTTTAGGAGTCCCAGAAGAAGAAGACAAAAAGAAAGACCATGAGAAAATCCTTGAGGAGATAATAGTTGAAAACTTCCCTAAAATGAGGAAGGAAATAATCACCCAAGTCCAAGAAACCCAGAGAGTTCCAAATAGAATAAACCCAAGACGAAACACCCCAAGACACATATTAATCAAATTAACAAAGATCAAACACAAAGAACAACTATATCATGGTATTTTAAAATATTGGTTAAATGGAATCCACTGATACAAATTTTAATACTCAAAATATTCTATTTTCTATGTCTTACTATCTTTATTGATTATACATAAACTCAAAGTTGAATTATGCTACAAAATTCATGATCTCAATAATAAATAAAGTTTTTCCTTTTCATTATATCATCTATCAGAATTTTTGTAGTCTGGAGATTTTGCTGAGCTCTAGACTTTTCTCCTGCTTTAAGGACATGGTAGCACCCTAAGTTCTGGGAGCTTCCAAATTTCACTTTCCAACTATAGAGTCATTTTTATAGAGGATGGGATTTGTTCTGGGATTTATTATTATTTATTAGTAACAAATTCCAGAATAAATAATAATAAATATTCTGGGATTTATACTCATCTCAGGAAGAATTAGTCCACTTGTTTATTGAGGCATATCCCTGTCATGGAACTGGGATGAGACTTAAAATGTGCTACATAAAAGTCACAAAAGTTCCTGGGACATGCATGTGTATATGCTTGCAACTGATCAGAAATTGATGACATTGTAAAATGACATGAAAACACACAACCAGACTTGTAAGTAGAATCACAATACTTATTTTGTGGGCTTAACTGACACTGAGATGAAGATGTCATTCAGGTTTGGTTCTGTGCTCTAAAATTAGCAATGTTCCACCTCGGCATTTTCATCCCCAAAGATGTTAATTGTTCTTCCAGCACTTTGTTTAATTTCTGTGGGGTTTGCTATTCTGTATGTCATCTGTCTTCTTGAGGTTCTGTCAGTGATCTATGAGGTGACTGATTGTTCTTGTCAACCTACCTTAAAGATCCAATGAAAACAAACACCTCAGAAACTGCTCTCTAGCACCCTGGCTCCTGATGTGCTCATTTTCACGCCCCTCTTTGGCTACACTCTATTACTTCCATCTTATGTGCTATTTTATAACGTGACCTTAGTCATAAAAAAAAAAAAAACTCTTCTTGAATTTTAAGTAGTAGGTGAGAGAAAGCAATGTTGTAAAAAAGAGGAAAAAAAAGGAAAATAGATTTTCATTTTAAGGCATTGCTTGTTACATGCAAGAGTGTTCATCAGAGCTGGAATGAGGCTTTCAAATCTCAACAACATAATACATTAAGGCCCTGAATCTCTGATGAGGGAAATGTGTTTTTATTTCTTTATTTTTATTTTATAGAAAACATAACTTTTTTGATAACCTTGTTTTCCTTCTCTGTATAAAGTATGATTCATATATTTTATTTAATTTCTGGTTGACTTAGCTTACTATAGTGTTATGGCATTTTACATGAAATGAGTACATGATATTCAGAATATTGTCACCTGTAAATATGGGAGCATCTGAGAACAGATGCTCAAAATGTTCCAGTTAACTTCCTGAATTTTTTGGAGGACTTATTACTGACTGAAGTGTGTTTAAAATTAAAAATTCTTTTAATTATGCCCATTTCCTTATTAAATGTATATCCTTCTAACACCTGCTTCAAAAAATTTATAGCTAACCTGTTTACAGAGTAATTTATTAAAAGAATAATTTGTATTTTTGTCTTTGTATTTTCATCTTTGCCGTTCTACATTTAGAGTTGTTTTAGGCTTTACTGTTGCAGGGATTTTTCTTGGCAGCACAGAATGCAGGTGCAGTACAAAGTCAATATTTGACCTCTATTTTGTAAAAGCCAAATCCCATTGAGAAAAATTAAGCAAGCTGGGTCTAAGAATGAAGGCAGAAGAAAAAAATATTTGAAGTCAAGGAGATAGAAAGGAAGGGATTCTATTTTGAGAGACCAGGAAGAGGAAAGTCTTTAGTATCTGGTCCTCCTTCCTCATAGACAAGGAAGAAATCAGGACTTTAGATTTAAGCGGCTTTAAAGACCACTCAGAACACATTAGGAGTATCCAGCTCATGCAAAGGAACACCCAGCTGCATCCAAGAATCCCATGACCCTAGATGGCATGAAAGTCAACCTGAAGGGGCCTCACTAACCACCCAAGAGCGGAGGACCTCCTCCACTGAGCTAGAAATGTGCCAGGACATTTACATTCCTGGTCGCGTGCGGAAGGCACAGTGTGGCTGTCTGTCACAAAGTTCTGCAGGCCGAGTAGCTTACTTTGTTGCTGTTTAGCCGCTGTCATGTCCGTCTTTCCTGAGACCCCCACGGACTGTAGCTCACCAGTCTCCTCTGTCCATGGCATTTCCCAGGCAAGAATGCTGGAGCAGGTTGTCATTTCTTTTTCCAGGGGATCTTCCCGACCCATGGATGGAACCCCCATCTTCTGCTTGGCAGGTGGACTCTTTACAACTGAGCTACCTGAGGCAACATTTATTTCTCACAATTCTGGAGGCTGGAAAATGTCCAGACCAAATCACCAGCAAATTTGGCATCTGGGGACAGGATGGTTTGCCAATGTTCTTCCTGTAATCACTTAAGGTGGAAGGGCTGGGGGAGCTCTGTGGAACCTCTTTTTCTGCAGGAAATAATTCCATTTCCTAAGGTCCCATCTCCTGACATTATTGCCTTGGCAGTTAGAATTTTAACCTAGGAAATGGTGGAGGAGGGGCACAAGCATTCAGACCAGAACCATGGCCTTTTCTGAATCAGGTGAATCTGGAAACACTAATGAAATGCAGTAATTCTCATATCTAAATATAGCTAGAGATAGAGATATTGGTAGAAAGTGGTTTATATTCAGATATATTTCTATACCACTTTCATTTCAATAACAAGCAATGTCTGGTGTTAATGTAAATGTATGACCAGAAAGCTTTAGATGTTCTGAAAACACAAAGCAATAAAATATCACTATTCTCGTTACTTTTGTAATTGTGATTGAATGTTTGAATGTTTTTTAAAATAAACATTTATCATGGAAATATATGAGGCTAATATTCAATTTTCCAAAGAGAAACTATTGCTATGTCATAAAAAAGTCCTTGAGGTCATCACTAGTCTACCTTCCTCCTCTCAGCCACCATATCTCCCCTGATACCAACAGCATTAGCTACAGCTGATACCTTTCTATTATTACTTTCCCTAGAGAACATTTCCTTACCTGATTTTAGACTGGGCACAGGGTACAGAAGTAGTTTATTGTATATTATCAATGCACTAAAGTTTTGGATGTGTCTATTTGCCCAACTGCAAAGGAGAGTATAAGTGTTATACGCATACAAATACTTGCACAGGTAAATTAAGTTCTGTACTTTTCCTGTTTTTTTTTTTTTTTTTTTCCCCTATTATTTCTCTTCCATTAACTCTGCTAGAAAGTTCAGATCAAATTTCTTTGCTAGAGGTGACCTTCTGCATTTCTGTCCTTCCATCCTTCTAGGATTATTTTATCCCACAGCTGTATCAAAAACACTCAAGCTCTCTACTCTATTCAATATTCAAGAATTTAGCCTAGAATCATATGGCATTATATCGGGTGCAAGTTTAAGGCAAACAGGACATGACTGTGGGTTGACTTTGAAAAATGATTTTGAATTGGAAACCTGGTATCTGACACTCACACAGAGGTGGTCAACTGGAACACAAATCTGAAGCCCATCAAAAGTGTCAATTTAATGTTATAAATTGAGCCCAAGATTAGAAATTAGACAGGAAAATTCTTATGGACAGAAAATGTTAAGTGGTGGTTACTAATAGCATGTAGCTTGTATATATTTAGAAATGACTTAAAAGTATAATGAGTCATACTAATGTCATTTTTAAAAATTTTGTGTGTCCTTTGTGTGATTGTTCCCACCACTAAATCATTGTTAAGAAACTGCTGGTATGAGACCCATTATAATAATGGGAATATATTTAAAATATTGTAAATGTTAGTTGCTGTAAAATATTCCATAATGCTCTGATTTAGTTTATATTTTGGTGCTATTATGCTTTTGGGGCTAGTACCTAGGAATGTTCAATTCTATACTGTAATCTCTTTCTCGAAGTTTACAATATATGATATATAGATAAACACAGCAAAATAAAACATAAATAATTGTTGCAGTTGATACAAGTGCCATTTATTTCAATTTATAGAAAGCTTTTTACCAAGTCTCGTAAAGCCTTCATTTAGTGCTGCCTAGTAAAGATCTTTCAGAGTTAAAGAGAGGAGGGAAGGAAAGAGAAGTGGGGATGAGATAAAGGGATGGGCATCCTGTCATATACTTTTCTGCATGGACCAAAAGGAAGAATACAACCTGTCATGCTGCATTAAGAGCCTGGACCTGCCTAGGACAGTAAAGAGCAACATTATCCACAGAGGCCGTGTGTTAAACAATGTCCTGAACTCAGACTCCTTAGATAAGAAACTGGAAAGAAAGAATTAGGCTTCTCTTTACCTTATATTTAAGAATTTGGTAAAAATAAAAACAAAATTCTCCCTTTAAATTGACAAAATTTAACTATAAATAAAGTATTTTGTTAATTAACGGCAACACCTACGGGATTGCAAATCTCTCTATATACTAATAGATTAGGAACATCCTGTGTATACCAAGGTACTAAGTAGAAGCCTCATTGTATGCATTCGACCTTGTTTGTTCAAATTCTGCAGAGAGGAATGAGGGCAGAATCCCCTGAGACCCCCAGGAAAGGAGACACACCAGACAGAAAAAGATAACTTTCCAACCGCTGTTTATACTGTGCAGTGGCTGAAGAAACACAGCACTTGAAACTCTGTGATAAACATACCTCGCCTCTGAGTCCACTGACTCTTGTAAAAAATTGATAAATGAAGAACTCAATTATTAATAAAATTGGGAGACCAGATGAGGGAGTTCTCACATCCTGTGACTATAGCAGAGTTGGACAGGAAGCAGAGACTCCTCTTGTCCTGAAGTGAAGTGAAAGTCGATCAGTCGTGTCCAGCTCCTCACTACGCCCTGGACTTTAGAGCCCGTGGAATTCTCCAGGCCAGAGTACTGGAGTGGGGAGCCTTTCCCTTGTCCAGCGGATCTTCTCAACCCAGGGATGGAACCCAGGTCTCCCGCACTGCAGGCGATTCTTTACCCACTGAGCCACTGGGGAAGCTCTGGCAGGAACGCAAATAACCCAGAACCACAGACCACACTGCAGCCTGCCAGCTTTCTAGTCCTCCACAGAAAGGTGTTCTCCTTCCCCTGGACACCCACTCTGAGCCTACGTTTCCTCAAGTGCTGAAATGAAATATATTAATGCTTATGTAAGAGTAAGAGTCTTTTTAAAAAGAATGTTTTGAAGGGTTCTTAAAATTGCACTTTTTAAAAGATTATTTATTTTAATTGGAGTATAATTGCTTTACAATGTGCACCCATGGCTGATTCATGTTGATGTATGGCAAAACCCCCCACAATATTGTAAAATTATACTTTTGAAAGTACTTTAAAATGATCAATAATAATGTAAATACAAGCTATTGTTATTATCATTCATCCTAATGATAGATATTAGGGTCCAATCTGGCTTGTATCAGATAGAGATTGAATCCATCTATAGCTGGGTCAAATGACATATTAATATAGGTTTATATATAGAAATATAGAAAAACACAGGTATTGATAGCTTGAATGAGTGAGTGAGTGAAAGTCACTCAGTCACGTCTGACTCTTTGCAACCCAATTGGAGTATACTGTCCATGAATTCTTCAGTTCAGAATACTAGAGTGGGTAGCCTTTCCCTTCTCCAGGGGATCTTCCCAACCCAGGGATCAAACCCAGGTCTCCTGCATTGCAGGCAGATTCTTTACCAGCTGAGCCACAAGGGAAGCCCTCGAATGACACTTTAGACAAGTCCAGACACAATCTGTATTCTCTCTGATTCCCTAAAGACTCTGCATGGAATGGCCATGGCCTATTAAATACCAGTTTTGGGGTATTTTCACATTATAGAGTCCAGACATCTGGCTTATAATTTTTAGAATCCCCAATGGAAAGAATGTCTTAGAGCTGATAACGATATAAACAATTTATGTTTTTTCACACATGAGAGGAAATGACCTTCATAACTTACTTGTAGCTTCATTTCTTATTACTTATGAGTCATTCAATAAATGATAGAAATAAATTATATTGTGAAACTGCCCTTTGTTATATATTCCCATTGTACATGGATATTTTTCACTGTCCTGACATATTTGCAACAATAATGTGTTTTCAGGCTATAAATATTGATAGAGCAAAGATGCGTGTGTTTGTATTTTGAATACTTGATAAGTTTTACAACACCTATAGAATGCACATGAGCGGTTCTGGGAAGCTCCTCTTATCCCCTAAAGGACAGTTCATGCTGCAGGGGCTTAATAAAATATGCTTCATTAAATGAGTTGTTTCCACTAAACAATTATTTAATTTTAACTGATTTTTAACTAAGGTCGAACTTTATCATGAATATTAATCATGCTGGGAAACTTAGAGATATGCCACATTATCTGATCCCTGGAATGAGTAAAAAACTTTAAAATGTAATCTAGAATTATATAAAGGCAATTTTTATTTAGAATGATTGCTTCATTAATTGACATTTGTCTTTAATCAAAACCTGATGGAAAGGTGAATATATAATTAACTGAAGAAGGGTTTGGTCATGTGATATGAGCAAGAAATAGGCAGGTTGGAATGGAGGAGAGGGTTTTATGAGAAAAGCTGGAGTAGATCTCTTTTACACCATAACTACTGTCATTTATTTTGAAACAAAAACAAACTTTCTTTAGTTTTGTGAAAATAAAAATGTGTAAACTGCTGTTCATTTAAATAGGCTGAGTGGAACTTATTAAAAAGCAGATGCACATCTTTCCTTGGTTAAATTTCTAGATTTTAGGGCTCCGGACAGTTACCTTTCTAAAAATTTCATCTCCTGCTTATGTTTCTTTTCTTCCCTCTGTTTACACCTGTAGCTTAAACAAACACGTAAACAACTTATTTGCATTTGGCCCCTTGAACTCTCTGTCACTCCCTAACTTTCGAAGGTTTTTCCTAGAAACATTATTTAGGGAAAGATTCCTGAAGGACGGTCAGTCTGTCCAGAAATTTCTCTGGATAACATAGAAATCCACCTCTAAATTGAACAGACTTTCAAAGCATGTATCCTTAGAATATTTTATATTGGTGCCCATATTATTAGTTGTCATGCATCTTGATTTTAGCCTGTCAATTCTTTCCATTGGAATTTTGCTTGACAGATTTTATGTATTGTCTCTGGAAAACAGTGATATGTGATCTACAGCCTTCCATGATTCCTCACATATTTAACCAAGGGAAGCGGTACTATTGATAGTTCTGTTTGAGGAAGTTATCCCTGAGGTGTACTTCTAAGACAAATACCACTCTAGGTTCTGTCCATCATAGCATGGCCACTGGACAGAACTTTAATAGAACGAGTTGTGCAACCAACTAGGACTTTCCTTTCCCCATTGGAGGGGGTTTAGTTTCATGGGCTTCTGAGAGCAGCTGCTGTACATCGAGGGGCTAATCATCACTCAGTCAATGGAAACACTGGAAAGTTTAAGGGAACCCAGCAAGGACTTTCCCAGTAACAGTACTTTGTGGAGACAGGTAGAAATTTTAGTTTCTGCTGTGAGCTTTTTTTCACCCTCAAATCAGAAAAGATGACTCTCAGGTACAATTTCACACTGTGGTCCCTGGGTTAAGGAACTAGAAATTGTCCCAGTGCAGGCATTGAAAAATAGGACTGGGCTTGACAAGGGGTGACTTATGGTTCAAGTCTGAAAATGCATCAGTGGAAGACTGTTAAGATTCCAATAATCAAGAGTCTCTGGATTCTTTTCTGTCAATTTTGGCTTCAGGTTGAAGTATGAAGGACTATCACAAAACTAGACACGTGAATAGCTTAAAGAACAACATCTAGGTCTGGACTCGTAGAAGCCTGGATAAAAAGTAATGAGATAGCTAATAGGAATAGAGTTGGTACAGATATTGAAGAAAACAAAAAAGTCCTTTGACTATATTTTTGCTTACTTCGCCATAGCAACAATGCCCATGAATATCCTTTAAGTCCTTCTTCTCTCTCCATTCTCACTGACATTGTCTATAGTAAACTGGCAGTTTCTCGACTTTCTCAAGTTCATTGGAAGGCTGCACAGGGATGATGAACACACACCACAGCCCACTGCTAGGTTTTGAAGCTCTTGTGTTCATAAGGCTGTCTGTCCTTATCCTTTAGTTTTATAATAGGTAACTCAGGGATATAATCACAGTAAGAGTCTCGTAATGTTGCTATGAGGATTAGGGAGAACTGAGGTAACGTGCAAATGCCAAGAACAGTGTTTGGGACACAGGAAGCATTGTCCCACCCTTATGTCTCCCTACTACACATATCCAGTCTCCCAAAGCTCACGTCCCACTGGATTGTGTCCCCTTCCCTGGACAAGGCATGACATTTCTCGGTAGGTGCTCATGCCCTTGCTCCTCCTTGCATTTTGCTGCCGTAACTCCCCCATCTCAGGGCTGCTCCTTTTTCCCTCTGGCCCCAATGCTCCCAGTGCTCCCATCCACAGCACACATGCTGGGGCATTCTCTACTCATCTCGCAAAATTCATATCAAGCGTTCCTGAACATCCCACATTTCCATAGAACCTTTTTGGCTTAAGTAACAAACGTGGAAGTTACAAGAAAGAAACTGCCTTTAGGGAAGTCTGATAAAAAGAATGATCCAAGTCTCTCTCTTCTCTTCCTCTTCATTCTCTCCCACTGCAAATGGGCTTCACATAGCTCACAACAGTTCTGAGGACAGCTCAGAACGGATTATATCTTTTCAGGTTTAGGGGACATGCAGAACAGAGAACATCAAACACAGAAATGACAGTGGCATGATGTAGGAATCCATTCCCATTGCCATTTTGGAAGCTTTAAGCGGTGAGGGAAACAGTCGTAATGAAGCAGAGTCCATTTACATTTGTGAGCACTTCGTGTTGAAGCATTAACTTTTCCACAGGTCAGTAGCCTAGGAATCAAATGATGGAGAAATGGTTACCTCTTGTCCTTGCAAGGGAGCAGATGAACAAAACAGTTACACACAAGATATGAAGTGGGTCTGTGGGGAAACCTTACGAGCAGAGATGTAGCAAAACACATACTTCCTTGACATCCCTTGATTTTACACAGATGTGTGCTCATGCCAGGCTTGACCCTGCAGACTGGTGGCCAGGGTAAAGAGGTTTTTCTCCAGAGTTCTCTGTGCATCAAGCAGAGAATTTCTGTATGGCCAGGAAGCAGTGAAACTTCTTTATTCCAGGAGGTGAGACCTTGTTTAATGAAGCATTCATAGCTCAAGGTCTGTGCTTCTGGAAGCTATCTTTGACCAGCTGTCTCTGTTAAGCTGCTGCTGAAATGGGGCAGAAGTGAGCCTCCAGAGTTGTCCTGATCTGTCTCCCTCTCTTTGGTTTTCCACAAAGCTCAAGGTGAGTTTGAGTTCTTTCCACCCAAACTCTTCTTAAAACAATAGATTTGAACATACTCAGAGGGATGTACAGTTACTGAAGTTGATGTAGAAGTTAAAAATTGTTTTTGTTTAAACTCTTACTTAAGCTTGCAATTTAACTATTTCATCTGATTATTTTCACAATTAATCAATCATTAATTCAAGGTGGACTCTTGAAACTTTGCTTCCATTTGTGTATTTTCTTTCATTTTTGTACTTATTCTTTTACTGCATTTGCATGTTTCAATACTTGAAACCCTATCATCACTTAACTTTATTTAGCACTGGCAGTTTCACACTTACTTCAAAACAATTGCAATCATGCCAGCTCAAATGACCTTTCCTTGAGAGATTGTATATCAAATTCAGTGTGCTCAACTGACAATATAGTTTCCATATTGCACACTACAATATATTAGATTTAAGCTCTGGTTCTCAGAAATGAAAAGGTTCTGTTTCCCTCACAGCCATTTGCATCTAATTAATACAGGCTTTGTAAAATCCATTGCTATGGTGATAGAAGTTCTATACTGAAAAAGAAACTTTTAAAATGCCAGCTCAGTATGTCACATATTTACAACTCTTTGATAATGTCGCCATCTTATCATTCTAATCTTTTTTTTTTTTTTTCCATCATTCCTGGATAGAGACAAGTATATCTTTTACTTTGAACTTTGCTGTAGTTGCCCTAAACAACAGATTTTATAATGAGCTGCAGTGATTACTTTTGATGTGACTTATAATTGTGCACTTCAGTTTTAGCAAGGGCTCTGTCATGTCATGTTTGTACCTTTGACAAACTGACCCAGTTTTCAAGTTTCTTTCAAATCTATGGTTGAGTTAATGACTTAAATCCGTGCCTTGATGGGTTTGTGCACTTGACATCTTTCTGATAGGAGTGGGGAGCTGTGCTAGCTGGACACCGTTTGTAACTGCCTACACTTACTAGGAACTTAACTGATGCAGAGTCTGCAAATGAGAACAAGAAATCGTTTGAAAAATTCAGTTTTCTCTTCAGCCGTAATCATGGATGTTTAACTGCAAGTTTATTCTAAACTGTAACGTAGCACGTATCAATTTATCTTAGAAGCAAATTATTTACAAATTAAAATGCATCCTAGTTCTTTAACTATGTTTAAATTGTAGAGGATCTGGGCATGTGTGCAGTGCTAGCAATTTTATCACTATACTGTCATAAGTATCTTTAGCATACAGAATTACAATGAATGTGGTGGTTCAGGGATTAAAATCTCCTTAAATACTCATTCACATGACAGACTGGAGCAATTAGTGTATAGTAACAATGGTGCATGGATAACAAGAGTGTCTCATATATTTCCACTGAGAGTCATCTTCCATTATAATCATTCTAATGAAAACATCACAGTGGTTGAATGAAACTGCTATTGGTATAGCATTAAAAAAATAAAGAGATGAACACTCCAAAACATCATTAAAGTCACATTAAGGAACTGATTGAAATTGACCAGAAAGGGAATAATCATGGAACTGTCATTACTACCCCTTTCTTGGAGCTTTCAGTCCAGGTGTTACAGAAATCTCATGTCAGTGAGTGCTTTTACTATAATATCTTCACGAGAGTAATGTGTATGGAGAATGAAATGACAGACCTAAGGATTCTAGTCTCTCTTATTTGTCAGCTAGGGTTTAGTCTCTACCATGAATTCTATTCTCCATGGAGAGCTCCCGTCCATGTCTGGAAAGTAACATGAAGGTATTGAAAGTAAAAAAATTATACTATGTTGGCTAGATCAACTTTTTCCCTTTTAATTTCACTTAGAGCCGAGCTGTGTTTAGCATATTCAAATTCCTGTTTTCAAGTGATTTCTCTTCCTGCCCTTTTACCATTTTCTCTTTTTGTCAAAAGGACAAATAAAAATATCCCTGCCCCAAGTGAAGATAAACAGTCAGAAGGAGAAATTTTACAGAGATTGATGTTTAGACAGAGTGCAAATCAATAGATGGAGTGGAATTGGTTTGTTGTAGCATCAACCCTCCATGCTAGCAGATGGAAGAAGGATATGTGTGTGTGTGGACCTTTGATGCTGTTAGCGAGAGAACATATTGACAGGGAAGCTCATTGAGCACCACTTCCCCCTGGTCCTTGAATAACACACCCAGTATTGAGCTGCCACACTTGGCAGGTAACAAATCGAAGTGAGCTCATCTGCAAGTGAAAGAGTCTCAATGAATTAGCCAGTCTGATGGTGTTCTTTCCAAGCGTATTACTATAGTATGTTGAAAACCTGCCATTGATTGTTAACATGTGAAGGTGATATTTCTATTGGGATTCTAAGCTTGGGAAGGGGAAAAGCGGGGTGGGGGATAAGTTATGCCAAGTTAATAAGCCATAGCATACTGAACATAAATACAGTGGTTGCATGTTTCCTGTGTTGTGATCGCTGAATGGAACATTTGAAATACCCAACAATTCTGCCAAAAATATTTTGAGCACAGGCACAGGGGCCTTGGTGTATCATTTTGATATTCACCTTCTCTTCTTTCATCAGGTTTTGGACAACCCTCAGGATATTCCTGTGTTCCTCAAACCCTTTATAAAAAGTGCCAAGTAAAGATTTTGACGGAAAGTTTCTTTTCTTACTATCTCTGACTTCTTTGTTCATTGGTACATGGTTTCCTTTTCCACAAAACTTCAGTTCCACCTTCATTTGACACAACTGAGGAGTGTATAACCTTGGAATGAGCAAACGATGTCAGCATATATCAGACAAACAAGAGAATTCATGTTATAGAAAATTGGAAAATGCTTGCACATAAAATCAAGGACCTTAATATGAATCCAGTGAGAGGTCTAGAAATCAAAATACTTGCCTGTCCTTCAAAAGGATACTATTCCTATTTGATGCCCTGCTGTTTGGCTGCCTATTTATAACAATGTGGCTGAAATTACCAGACAATTTCTATGTTGATGATCACTAATATGAAGCAGCCAGAGTTGTAATGATGTTTCTTTAAAATGTTTGGTATCAATCTTGCTATTTGTCAGTATGTCCGTTTCCTAGGGCTATCATAACAAAGCACTACAAACTGAGTGGCCTTAAGCCACAGGAATGTGCTATTTTACAGTTCTTGAGGATAGATATCCAAATTCAAGGTGCTGGCCCTGCTCCCTCTGAAACCTCTAGAGGAGGATCCTTTCTTGCCTTGTCCAGTTTCTGGTGACCCCGAGTATTCCTTGGTTTGAGGGGTAACTTCAGTCTTTGCCTCTGTCTTCACACGATCATCCTCCTCCTGCTTTGCTGTCTCCTTGTGTGTCTGTGTCCAAATTGGTCTCCTTATGCCAACAAGGTCATATTGACTTCATCCTAACTTGATGACATCTGTCACAACTCCATTTCCAAATAAAGTCCCTTCCACAGTTTCCAGGGTTAGGCCTTCCACATAAGTAATAAGGGACACACTTAATCAATAATGGCATTGTTTTTAGTAGGGACAGGCTCCAACTTTGCATAGCAAAGTACAACTGTTAGTTTAGGTAATAAATAGGTAAACTGTGGGAAATGTCTTTGTAAACATATTAAGGACATAGTTTCATCCATGAACTAAGACCAACTGCCATTATGTACTAAAAATTTAATGGTGATATTGTAGGGATTGGGTATAAGTAATATCTATAGATTGAAATCATTAGTCATTATATTAGAATTGCTGACTTTGTTTAAAACCAGATTTTTCAGGTTTTCGTTACTTATTAGCATCTATGTCTAATAAAATAATTTTGATAATACTGATTTTAATTTTTCATAGGTTTGAAACAATTTTGTCTCTTAGCCTGCACTCCAAAATTTTGTCTTAACTACATTTTTTCCCAAGCAAATGAAAAGGATTGACCTTTCAATTTAAATAGAAAACTCATTTTTTTAGTTATAACTAATCTCTCGATTTTATGTTTTATGGACTTTTGCGTAGATATAACTAAAATAATGTAGTACCAATATGGTATATTTTTATTCAGAAAACCAGAAAGATTTTAATTCTGGATGTCAGAGGAATTTTTTTCAATATTGCTAAAGAAAAAAGAGTTACAACTTTATCATTTGGATGCAGCCACATCTAAGAAATGTAATAGAGCTCTCCTGAGGATACATATACAGGTCAAGGAATGGAGCTAGCACCTGTTATAAAATCTTGGGTGTATTCTGTTTCTTATATTTTGCTTAATGATGAAAATTCAGAAAACTAAGATCATGGCATCTGGTCACATCACTTTATGGCAAATAGATGGGGAAACACTGGCTGATTTTATTTTTTGGGACTCCAAAATCACTGCAGATGGTGACTTCAGCCATGAAATTAAAAGATATTCACTCCTTGGAAGGAAAGTTATGACCAACCTAGACAGCATGTTAAAAAGCAGAGACATTACTTTGTCAACAAAGGTCCATCTAGTCAAGGCTATGGTTTTTCCTATAGACATATATGGATGTGAGAGTTGGACTATAAAGAAAGCTGAGTGTAGAAGAACTGATTGTTTTGAACTGTGTGTTGGAAAAGACTCTTGAGAGTCTCTTGAACTGTAAGGAGATTCAACCCATCCATCCTAAAGGAAATCAGTCCTGAATATTCAATGGAAGGACTGATGCTGAAGCTGAAACTCCAATACTTTGGCCACCTAATGGGAAAGAGTGACTTGTTTGAAAAGACTCTGATGCTGGGAAAGATTGAGGGCAGGAGGAGAAGGTGACGACAGAGGATGAGATGGTTGGATGGCATCACTTATGCAATGGACATGAGTTTGAGTAAACTCCAGGGGTTGGTGATGGACAGGGAGGCCTGACATCTGTGGTTCATGGGGTCGCAAAGAGTCAGACATGACTGAGCGACTGAACTGAACTGAACTCATAAATAGTACTCAATTAAGAAAGCTTCAATTTTTTAATAGGGTATCTATTTTGTTAAAGTACTATTAAAAAGGGTTTAAGAGCATGGATTCTAAGTTCAGTCTCCCCGTGTCTGCCTGTCAGCTCCATCACTGACTGACTGTGTGAACTTGGCCTAGTCAACTGTCTTCTCTGGGCTTTAGTTCCATAAACTGGCAATAAGAATACTAGTTTATTACTAAGAGTTGATAAGAAAAGTAAGTGATTTAATAGAGTCACTTAGAATAATTTTTGGTATGTGTCAATAGAAAGCACTACATTACTGTTGGCTATTATTCTTCTCATTCCTAATATATATATATGATTATGATTATATAATTACTAGATGATAAAGCTACAGTAATGGTAGCAGTCAGCTAAAAAAATCCAAGTCACTGCTCCAACCACTCTCTTCTATTTATTTCCTCCATTTCCTCCACAATCTCCACCGCATAATTAAGTAAAGAATACAGTGAGAATCTTTTCAGATGATGTCCTTTGATTGCCTTGCTGACACACCTGGCCCCACAGAAGAAGTAATGATGCTCTCTTTGTTTCCCTCCAGTATGTTTCTGTCATCTATGCATTATTTTCTAAGCCACAGTTTTTTACATTAGAAAACGTAAATGTCTACACAAAGACCTATACATAAATGTTCCTACCAGCTGTATTCCTAATATCCTGAAACTTGGAAAAACCCTAAAAGCTTTTCAATTGGTAAATAGATAAACAAATTGAGGTATATTTATATTATACAGTGAATTACTACTCAGCAGTAGAATGGACCAAACTACTGATAAATGTAATACTATGGACGCATTTTAAGAGAATTATGCTAAATGAAGGAAACCAGGCACAAAAGAGTACATATTATGTGATTCTATTTATTTGATTCTATCTACTTAATCTAAAAGGGAAAGCTGTAGGGGCAGAACAGAACAGTGCCTGCTCAGGACGGGGGAAGGGCAGAGGGGGCAGGCAGACCCTGAAAGGGCATGAGGAAATTTGGGGGTGATGGAACTGATCCAAATTTTGATTATGAAGATGACTTTTAGACAGTACCCATTTGACAAAACTCATCAAACTGTCCATTTTAAAAGGACAACTTTAGCTCTGTAAAAATTGTACCCCAAACTTCATGTACCCCCAATGATCACAGCAGCATTACTTATAATTGTGAAGATATGGAAGCAACCTAAGTGTTCATCAACAGATAAATGGATAAAGAAGATGTGGGGGGTGTGTGTGTGTGTGTGTGTGTGTCTGTTTGTTGCTCTTATTTAGTCACTAGGATGTGTCTGACTATTTGCAATCCCATGCATGGTAGCATGCCAGGCTTCTCTGTTCTTCACTATCTCTCTGAGCCTGCTCAAACTCATGCTCATTGAGTTGGTGATGCTACCTAACTATCTCACCCTCTGCCACCCCTTTCTCCTTTTGCATTCAATCTTCCCCAGCATTAGTGTTTTTCCAAGGACTGGGCTGGTTTCATCAGGTGGCCAAAGTATAGTGGAATGTTATTCAACCGTTGAAAAATAATGAAGTTTTGCCATGTACAGCAACATGGATAAACTTGGAGGGCATTATGCTAAGTGAAATAAGTCAGAAAAAGACAAATACTACATGTAGTATTTGTCACTTATATGTAGAACCTAAAAAATACAACAAACTAGTGAATATAACAAAGAAGCAAACTCATGGATACCAAGAACGAGTTAGTGGATGATAGTTTGGCAGGGGGTGAGGGGCAGATATAGTTGTAAGGGAATGAGAGGTACAAGCTACAAGGAGGTATTGTACAACATAGGGAATACAGCCAATATTTTGTAATAACTATAAGTGGAATGTAACCTTTAATGTATAACATTAAAAAAAAAATAAAGACCCCTCCCAAAAAAGGTAAGTTCACATTTATTGAACACTTAGGATGACTTAGATACTTAGTTGGTTAGTTAGCTGGGGACTTGATTTACCCCTGAGTTGATGGAAAACACATGGAGGGGAGTTCATCAATAAAAGTATAATATTGCAGGCCTTCATGGACTCCATATGACCTTGGACTTTACTAGTTTTATAGTTCAAAACAGAAATACTTTATAAAATATATATACTAAGTTTAAAGCTATATACTCAAGTGTTTGTGAGAATCACTAATGTCTCCGCAGATCTGTTTAACTTACCATAATGGTTTGAATTTTCAATTAGCCATTTTTCTTATTCTGCTACTGCTAAATATTTCTCATTAAAATATAATCGTCTCTGTTAATTTAATAGTCATTGTGTAGTTTCTTAGGGAACAAAGTATATATGTTTGTTGTTTGTGAGAATCACTAATGTCTCCGCAGATCTGTTTAACTTACCATAATGGTTTGAATTTTCAATTAGCCATTTTTCTTATTCTGCTACTGCTAAATATTTCTCATTAAAATATAATCGTCTCTGTTAATTTAATAGTCATTGTGTAGTTTCTTAGGGAACAAAGTATATATGTTTGTTTGTTTCTTATAAAATGTGTATTGTTACCTTTTTATTGCTCCAGTCATTTATTTCAAAACTCCAAAATTTCTTTTAAGCTTACGTTTCTAGAACGTAAATTGCAGTGAAGCAGTTTTTAGTAAGAACCACCAACAATGAGCTCCGTGCCTGAAGTCCAACATAAACCTCACCTGAGACACCTTCCCTGGCCCTGCCAGGGAGGTTCTTTATGATGATATGAAGGATATGTGCCTGGTGGTTATGACTGCCACAGTTTAAACACTTTCAAGTGATAGTTTTATACTATATTTTCTCCAGACAAGAAAGCAAGATAAAATTTGACAGAATCTAAGAAAGCAGAAATCTTCACACAGTCATGCTATTTGTTTCCATTTCTTTATGTGATAAATACATAAAAGATCTTCAGTTTTCTTTTTTGGGGGTGTAACTTCTAGAATATCTTTGTTTTTTGTCTCTCTTACTCTAATCCCTAAGACAGGCACGTAATATTCTGTAAAACAATTATATGCATTGAAGAAGTTTCTTACAAGGAAAACACATATCACAGAGAAATAGCAAGTTTAGCTAGGGATGTGAAATTCTTTATTCTTGTCATATTTCTTTCACTGGTTTCTCAGGTAAACTCATCAAGTTATCTGTGTGCCTGTTTGTTTATTTGAAAAATTAAAGGTTGAGTTATATGATCTCTACCGGTCCTTCAACTTTAAAATGAATGTATATTTGGTTTGAAATAAATATATATTTTGTACTTGAACCTGTCAGATAAATAATAGGTTATGTGGATTTTTTAAAAATGATGGTTTAAGTATTATTATTTTAAAAAAGATTTGCAAAGAAAATGGCAATTTTGAAAGATAGTGATAGTTTGCAAGAACACATCATCTCTCCATACCTCCTCTACACTTTCTGAATATTTAGACAAGGATGTTAAAGTGCTTATTTTCTTGTTTTAGGCTATCACCACTTTTGTCATTTAAATATTTAGCATTTTCCCTTTTGATTAAATGAGCCATGGTTTTCTTTATTCCTGGTTCTTTGTTCTTTATTTTTATTTCTTTGTTCTTGCCTATTCTTTTATCTTTTCTCTCTATATTTTATCCATTCCCTAAAGTCTTTTGCTATCTATGATTTGTGTTTTTAAACACTAAGTAACCTTAGGGCATAAATTCTTTCATTTCGGTATTTTGCATATTTTGTAGACTATAGAAAGAATCTTGGGACTTTAGCACGGGAGGGAACCCTGAGAAGTCAACACATCTATTTTGATGTGTACTATTTGGCCACTGAGTCATTATCTTCTTCATTTGTAGAACTGCATCTGTGTGGCACAGCTTTCAGCCTGGCCCAGGGCCCTCCTGGGGAAAATCACACTGTGGCATCAACTTGCCAATCCCTTCTCACATTAAATGAAATCTAATATTCTGCTTGTACACAGTAAGCTGTTAAATATATGAAGATTCCATATTTCTTGCAAGTGAATCAAAGTTTGCTTTTATAAAGACTTTTGTTTTTCTGCAACTAACATCCTCATACAATTGTTTCCCCACTATTTAACAAAGCAATAAGGACTTCTTGAGTAAGAAATGAACCAAAAGGTTAAGGCTAAGCCTTAAGGCCAGGTATGGAATCTAAAGAATGAGGACCTCTAAATTCCATTAGTCTCCTTTTTGGTTACACAGCAACTTAGAGAAAAATGAGGTTGACAGTCAGAAAACTCTAACTGTCCTAACCCAGGGCAATAAAAGGATGTAAATATTTCATATAATAATAGTATCTTAGAAATGCAGCACATTTCATGGTTTACAAAGCATTTCATACATCCACAAATGATAAAATAAAGCAACATAAATATACTGAAACCTGTATATTATCTGCAAAACAGTTATATGCCATTTCAGACTACTGCTGCTGCTGCTGCTAAATTGCTTCAGTCGTGTCCAACTCTGTGCGACCCCACAGACAGCAGCCCACCAGGCTCCCCCATCCCTGGGATTCTCCAGGCAAGAACACTGAAGTGGGTTGCCATTCCCTTCTCCAGTGCATGAAAGTGAAAGTGAAAGTGAAGTTGCTCAGTCNTTCAGACTACTGCTGCTGCTGCTGCTAAATTGCTTCAGTCGTGTCCAACTCTGTGCGACCCCACAGACAGCAGCCCACCAGGCTCCCCCATCCCTGGGATTCTCCAGGCAAGAACACTGAAGTGGGTTGCCATTCCCTTCTCCAGTGCATGAAAGTGAAAGTGAAAGTGAAGTTGCTCAGTCTTATCTGACTACCAAAGTAAAACTAGACCTTGGATTCACATATTAATGCTTTGAGTACAACATCAGTAGGTCTTTCTTTTAAGCAACCAGAGATTGGCTTACTCCAAAGGATGGAAAGGAATGAAGTATATGGAAGTCTAAACACTGTGTAAAAATCATGAGAACTGGTTTCTAACTTTGATTATTTCATCAAACTGCTGTCTGAGAATGAAGACAAAATATTTGCTCCCTCCCCCGCCCCCCCACAAAATTGTTTTCCCTAAGCTTCAGAGCCCTCAGAGTAAGCATGTTAGACTTATTTTTCTTTTAGTCAATTTTAATTTTTAGAGACTCTCACTATGAATATTTTTTTAATCTGTGACTTTGCAACATTAAAATTTGCCTAACATATTTTGATCAAGATATAAACTAGGCTCTGAGGATTTGGTCCATTTTTCTTTTCCAAATATACTGATTTAGATATTAGTCTCAATAAAACTCCCTTTTCAAAATTATGTTTAAAGGATAATTTCACCTGTGCATGTTTAAATTTCCAGGACATAGAACATGACCAATAAGCCTTCACTTTCCATTTGTTTTTTGCTTGCTTTTGTTTTGTTTTACTTTTGCTTCCAAAGTATTCACTACTGAAATGAGTCTTTCACAGATTAATTGAAAAGACAACCATGGCAATGAGATATTTTGAGACTTGAAAAAAAAATAGCATAATAATAATAATGTCCGGAGAAACAATAGTGAAGAAGATACAGAAATTCTTGGCAACAAAGAAAACATTTTAGTGTTTCTCACCTAGTATTCCTAGCTTCCCAGACTACAACTGTCAAAATTCAGTTAGAGATGAAGATGCTAGCTCTGGGACTGCAGACTGCCTCGCTGAATAATGTCCTTGATGGGTAGTGAACATCTAGGCTGAGAGCTACAAATGGGAAGGCCAGAGGCAATGCCTCTGCCTTATTACCACTTCAATAGCCTACTCAGCAGGAATTAACATGTAGTTTGAACTGAGTCTTTTCCCCTTGGCCACAACACCCACTCTTCTCTTTTTGAATCCTCAGCTTCTTTGCTGTAAATTTCATTACATAAAAGGGATGTGCCAATTGATACCCTTGATGGTCTAAGTGCAATAATTCATGATAAATCAACAGCGTGTGCTGCTTTGGGACAATCTGTAATTTATATATACATATATATATCTTTCTGTAATGCCATTGAACATGCTTGCTCTGAATAAGTCTTTTTGGGACTTAAAATCAAATTCCTTATTTCTCCCAGGAATGCAAAAGCCTTAAAGCATACACCACACATACACACACAACATAATTGACTTTCCTAAAAAGGCCTAGCTTGACAAGTAGCACAAGACAACATCCATACATGATTTTGTTGTTTGCCATTTGTTTTTTGTGATTTATCAACAAGATACATCCACAATAATTCATAGTAAGATTTTCCCAATCATTAAAATATTTTTTACAACCATGTTTGAAAGCATTTTTCAAATGTTCATCGTGGAAAAACTAATAGCTTGTTATCTATGCTGGAATCTTCAATGTTAAGTAAACTAATGGTATGTTTTATAATAGTAATAATGATAAAACTTGAAATTGCTGACCTATTTAATAGTCAGTATAATGGTTTAAGCAATCAAACTCTGAGCCCACACTGTTTAAGTTTAAACTCTTTGTAATAGTCCTGCAGTGATGAGCATGTTGTTAAACCTTGCTGTACTCATTTTCTTTACCTGTGAGTCAGTTCAATCAGTCAGTCAGTTCAGTCGCTCAGTCGTGTCCAACTCTTTGCGACCCCATGAATCGCAGCACGCCAGCCCTCCCTGTTGATCACCAGCTCCCGGAGTTCACTCAGACTTACGTCCATCGAGTCCGTGATGCCATCCAGCCATCTCATCCTCGGTCGTCCCCTTCTCCTCCTGCCCCCAATCCCTCCCAGCATCAGAGTCTTCTCCAATGAGTCAACTCTTCGCATGAGGTGGCCAAAGTACT
>SJYX01005456.1:163945-198463 GCA_006410675.1 Oreotragus oreotragus
ATAAACAAATGGGATCTAATTAAAATTAAAAGCTTCTGCACAACAAAGGAAACTATAAGCAAGGTGAAAAGACAACCCTCTGAATGGGAGAAAATAATAGCAAATGAAGCAACTGACAAACAACTAATCTCAAAAATATACAAGCAACTTATACAGCTCAATTCCAGAAAAATAAACGACCCAATCAAAAAATGGGCCAAAGAACTAAATAGACATTTCTCCAAAGAAGACATACGGATGGCTAACAAACACATGAAAAGATGCTCAACGTCACTCATTATCAGAGAAATGCAAATCAAGCCTCATGTTTCTAAATCCACGTCTCATAATGTATCTGTAAAAGGCTTCCTTGTCAGTAAATCGGTGTATTAGTCACTCAGTTTTCTTTGACTCTGTGACTGCATGGACTGCACCCTGCCAGGCTCCTCTGTCCATGGGATTCTGCAGGCAAAAATACTGGAGTGGATTGCCATTTCCTCCTCCAGGGGGTCTTCCTGACCCAGGGATCGAAGACAGGTCTCCTGCATTGCAGATTCTTTACCATCTGAATCACAAAATCCACAAATATAGAGATGATACTGGTGGGAGCATACACTTTGAGTTATGTCTCAGATAATAAATGATGGATTAAACTGCACACACCTGGTTAGTTTTTGTGAGGCTCCACTGACCCATTTCTGTGGTTTTCATCTTGGTTTAGGCACATACATGTCTACAAATCTAGAACATACTATTTAAGTACTGGTTAATAACTGGCCCATGTTATGATAGAATTCGTGTCACGACAGTAAGTATGATCATAAAATATGCCACCTACTATCTTTAAACTTCTCTCCATTCTCACTCCAGATACCTTGAAGCTACACTTTAGACTTAAAGCATCTTGAATTATTCTCTTATCCCTCTAAATACCAGTTTAATTTACTAGGAAAATCTCGATTTTTATATTCAGTATCTTTGAGGACAATGTTAACCTGTTGGTAGAGAATACTATTTGATATGCATTTGACATCTACTGTTTTTCATGGATCCAACAAACTGTTACTGCATCTTGGATTCTGTTCTCTTGCCAGCTGCTCCTCCTGCTTGAACTACTCAGCAGTTGAAGAGGGAATGTTCATATCCAACCTCTGGTGGATTGCAGCTGTGATCTGTGAGCTCATTGTTCTCCTCTGCGAAGCTGGTTATGGTCCTCACACTATGCCTATTAATTAGAGCATATGAGCACTTGCTGGCATTTTATGAGGAATTTAGCAATAGATATTGAATATTAAATGTGGGACTGAAGGAAATGCTATAGCGTTGAAGTACTGAAAGGACACACATATGAAGCCCATTCTTAGCTCTGATTTAAAAGAAATTGAAGAAAAAGAAACTTCTTAAAGCATTAGTAGGCAACATGCATACAGAAAGGGTGCTGCAATTTTGAGAAGAGAAAGGAATAAAATTAATTTATATAATAGAATAAAGAATCAAGAACAGTAAGCATTATTATTAGAAACATGTGACTCGGATTTGTAACCCTAATGGATCAAGAATATAATAGGAATTTATAATGTGATTGGCAAGCTTGGAAAGGGTTTGACAGGAAGTCGCTTTGTACATTTTGTTACAATAAAATAGAGCTCAGACTTTGAGTTTCATATGATTTTAGTGTGCAGCAGCTAAAAAAACAATGTACAGTTAATGTAGTGACTACAGTAGGACTGTATCATGAATGCATAGCTCATATATGGTCATTTATCCAAACCTTACAGAGTTCTATTGGGTAGAAGAAATTGAGTTTTGATAAACACAGTGTTCTTTAAACCCAGAGGTTTAATCTGAGTCTTAACAGTGGCCCAGCAATCCATGAAATATTTATATTGTTTTTCTAAGTATATACATTATTTACCAAACAGTCTATAAAGTATTTACGTTGTTTTTCTAAATACAGTATACATTATTTACATTTCACTGTATTTTTTCCTGATTCAGGTAGAATGGGATACTTGGAAATCACTGTAAGTAATGATGCTCAACTAGAAATTAGAATATGGGTGTGTCAAAATTTTCGTTATAATTCTTTACCTCTATTACTGGTTACCCAACTAGGCTTTTCCAGTTGTTTGTAGGTCCTGGACAAAATATTTGAATTCGACTGTATAAGAATAACGCCGTAAGCCTACTTACGGTGGTGGTGGTGGTTTCGTCACTAGATTGTGGAGGACTCTCGAGACCCCATGGCCTGCAGCCCACTAGGCTCCTCTGCCGTGGGATTTCCCAGACAAGAATAATGGATTAGATTGTCGTTTCCTTTTCCAGGGGATCTTCCTGACCCAGGGATCAAACCCAGATCTCCTGTATTTCATGCAGTCTCCTGCACTGCAGGTGGATTCTTACCTAATTAAGTACCATATAGAACTTTATAGAACATGTGGTGTAACTTTTCAGTTTTAATAAAATGTTTGTTTTCCCTTATCCAAACTATTACTGGGAATTATAGGCCTAGCTTCCCTTAAAGACTCTTTCAAGTTTTTAATACTAAACATCAATATTTTTAATTAAAGTTATCTCTATGTATGTTTTTGTTCTTTAGTGTTCCCAAGAATTACTAGATATCCATAATAATTATATGCTGAAAGTTGTTACTTCATAATATGCTTATATATAGACACATATTCTAAACATTATTATGCAGTGCAATTAAATATGTACATATACATTTATATACAATTACTAATGTTAAGTATTCTATGACACGCTGCAATTTGATATCCCTCAGAATTACAGAGGCTTTTCTGGATTCCTGTAGCTAAGTCAGTAATTTTAAGACTAAAATCATAGTTTGAAAGTGGCTTCTGAAGTGAGAAACTGTGACCTCGGCCATTTTAGAATTTAAGTCCACCAGCCAGACTGCTCTAGGCTACACTGATGTTCTCCTTTAGATATGCAGGTTTAGGAATTTTTTCTATTTGTATTTAAAAGAGTGAGATTGAAAAGAATACAGATTGTTGAAAATACAGAATTTATATGTAGAATAATTTCACAATTAAAATGTGTACATTTTAATTTGCTTTAGAATTCAAGTATATAAATATGTAGATTCTTGGGACATGGGAGAAAAAGCATTGTATAGGTAATTCTGGCATAATTAATTTGGGATGTAGCTCAGAATATGCATGTTTCACAAACACCCCTTATAATTCTTATTCAAGTAGAGCTGGGGCCAAAAACATTGGAAAACACATTTTTGAAGTTATGGATACTAAACCATAAGTTACTGAAGTGAAGTGAAAGTTACTCAGTCATGTCTAACTTAGCCTGCCAGGCTCCTTTGTCCATGGAATTCTCCAGGCAGCAACACTAGAGTGGGTAGCCAATCCCTTCTCTAGGGGAATCTTCCCAACCCAGTGATTGCACCCAGGTCTCCAGCATTGCAGGCAGACTTTTTAACCATCTGAGCCACCAGGGAAGCCCATAAGTTACTACCTATGACAGTAATCTATGATTCTGAAAGCTATTGCCAACTGAATTAGCCAAATAGATTCTGTGCTCTAAAAGACCAATAAATCCCAGGCATCCCAGGTATGGATCTAATATAGGACAAAAACTACTATTCCTCTGACTGTTGATGGTGGCTTCCAGAAACTGCAGGGAGGGAGGAAAGAATGGGGAGGGGAAGTTGTTAATGGATGTAGAGTTTTGTTCTGCAAGGTGAAAAGAGTTCCAGAGATTGGTTGTACAACAATGTGAATATTCTTAACACTTCTGAACTGTACATTAAAAATAGGTAAGCTGGTAAATTTATATTATTTTTACCTTATCAGAATTAATTTTTTTTTAAACTGTAGTAGATATATGGCAACCCACTCCAGTGTTCTTGCCTGGAGAATCCCAGGGATGGTGGAGCCTGATGGGCTGCCGTCTATGGGGTCTCACAGAGTCAGACACGACTGAAGCGACTTAGCAGCAGCAGCAGCAGCAGCAGCAGCAGCAGCAGCAGCAGCAGCAGCAGATACATATCAGTACTTTGTGGTCAGTGTTTCTCAAAATACTATAACTGATCTAGAAAATAAAATCAGACAAAGGCAAGTAAAATATAAAAAATAATATAGAATTAAAATAATTAAAATAAGATAACAAAAGACAAAATAAACAAGTGGAACTACATTAAACTAAAATGCTTCTGCACAGGGAATCATCAACAAAATGAAAAGGCAGGCTACTGAACAGGAGGAAATATTTTCAAATCATATATCTGATAAGGTGTTAATATTCAAATATTTAAAATACTCAAGGGGACTTCCCCAATGGCTCAGTGTTAAAAAATAAAAATAAAAAAAATCTGTCTGTAATGCAGGAGACTCAGGAGATAAGGAATCAATCCCTTGGTCTGGAGGATCCCCTTGAGGAGGAAATGGTCACCCATTCCAGTACTCTTGCCCAAAGAATCCCATAGACAGAGGAGCCTGGTGGGCTATAATCCAAAGGGTTGCAAAGAGTGGGACACAGCTCAGCAACTGAGCATAGAACAGCACAACTCAATAACAAAGAATCAAGCAATGCAATGAAAGAGTGTGCAGAAAGATCCTAAGAGACTTATTTTAAAAAAAGAAATAGAAATAGGCTGCTGCTGCTGCTAAGTCACTTCAGTCGTGTCCGACTCTGTGCAACCCCATAGACGGCAGCCCACCAGGCTTCTCTGTCCCTGGGATTCTCCAGGCAAGAACACTGGAGTGGGTTGCCATTTCCTTCTCCAATGCATGAAAGTGAAAAGTGAAAGTGAAGTCACTCAGTCGTGTCCGACTCTAGCGACCCCATGGACTGCAGCCCACCAGGCTCCTCCGTCCATGGGACTTTCCAGGCAAGAGTACTGGAGTGGGGTGCCATCGTCCATGAAAATATGTTCAGCATCACTCATTATCATGGAAGTGCAAGTCAAAACCATAAGAGATGTCACCTCATATCTGTTAGAATGGTTACCACTAAAAAGGCTAGAGATGACAAGGTTATTGAGGATATGGACCACAGGGAAATTGTTTGCACTGTTGGTGAGACCATAAGTTGTGGCAGCCACCATGAAAAATAGTATGGAAGTTCTTCAAAAAAGTAAAACTAGAGCTACCATGTGATCCAGCAATCCTACATCTGGATATTTACTTGAAGAAAGCAAAAACACTAACTGGAAAAGATATATGCACTTTCATGTTAGCCAAATAAGGAAGCAACATAATTGTCCACTGACGGATGAATGGAAAAGAAGATGTATTTAAATAAAATGAGTATATGTTAAACACAAAAAAGAAAAAAATCTTGCTATTTGTGACAACATGGGCGGACCTTGAGGACATTATGCTAATAGAAATAAATCAGAGAAAGACAAATGCCATATGATCTCACTTATATGTGAAAACTAAAATAAAGCAAAAACACAGGCTCATAGATTCGGCACAAAGATTCATGGTTGCCAGAAGCAAAGGGACGGGGTGTGGGCAAAATGAGTGAAGGGAGTCAAAAGTACAACTTCCATTATAGAAGAAACAAGTCATGGGGATGTAATGTTCAACATGGTGGGGAAAAACAAACAAACAAACTAATATTTTAAAACAGGGCTCAGATGGTAGATTTGAGAAACATTTTTAAAATCTTGAAAGTTGGAGTAAAATGATCATAAGCTTAGAATTTATAATTTAGTTATATGTTAGAATTCATAATTTAGTTAGTAAACAGTACAGTAATATAATTTTTGTGGAATGACTAGATCTGACAGAATATTCAGATTTTATATCCTGGAACTGAGAATGGGACCAACCACACTAAAGTGTATGGACACAATGAGAAGAGAAAACTGAGAAGCAGTTTATTATTTTCATTATCATCATGATCATGATTATAAAGAAAGAAGATAAAGGCAGTTAATGTAAGATTGATAACCAAAGATTTCTGTTATTACCTCTCATGGGTAATCTGAGCAAACTAATACTGAAGGGCAAAGCGCCTGCCCTAAGAGTGGGGATTAATTACCAGAAATATATATATATACATTGAGTTAGATTTTCCAAATTACAGTTCACACACTGAACCAAACTTGTTAGCTATTATTATCTACCCATTAGCAATTATTCATTTATGATATTGGACCTTTATATCACTTAGGTACTAATAAAAAAGAGTCTAAGATCACATGATATTTTCACAGACTGACTGCAATTTTCTTTTGTAGATAAAATAATAAAGCAATTGAAGCTGAGGATGTAATGCTTTCTATGATGTCTGTTTTGATGCCTGTGAACCAACATTTGACCTTTTTCTTATTTTTTAATTGCCTTAAGAATCTTTGGCACAGCTTTTAATTGGTCTTAATATTCACAGATCTCAGGTCATTCAAAACACCAGAAAAAAGTCATTTGCATTGCATCCTTTTTTTTTCTCATACCTATATATTCTCAGGTTTATTGTGGATTTATTTCACTTATGGAAATACAATTATTTCTATAAATGTATAGAAATGCAGACTGTATAACAATAGAATCCTTTTCCCTTCCCTTCTCTATCTTGCCATCAGCTGCTCTAAGCTGGCATTAGGTGGATTTCAGGGTATTAATATTGCTGATAAAATAATATTGATATTTACTTAACATTTCCCGTATCCTTAACAAGGACTTCATAAAGATCGCCTCATTTAATCTTAACAACTGTACTAGGTGAGAACTGATGTCTCTGTTTTAAGGAGGAAACTGAAATTTAGAAGGTATAGAAACTTGGTTAAGGACAACCCAGATAGTGTGTATGGATGCTGAGGTTTGAAATCAAAATGCTAATTCCAGTTCATGACTCTTTAACATAATTGCTGCAGTTGGTGGCCAAATCTTTGTCTGAGGAATTCCTTTTCCACCTACCAATCTTTCGCCCTATTAGCCTGGATATACTTTATGTTTTGATCTCCATGGAATACTCAGGCAAGTCTAAATTATAGCCCTTCAGCTCCAGAAGGCCCAGTCACAAGGACTAAAATGCTTGAGTAATTTCTTCTCCTTTGCTGCTGTAGTTCAGTCATTAACTCATGTCTGACTCTTTATGACATCATGATCTGCATCATGCCAGGCTTCCCTGTCCTTTACCATCCGAGAGTTTGCTCAAACTCACGTCCATTAAGTGAGTGATGCTATCTAACCGTCTCATCCTCTGCTACTCCCTTCTCCTTTTGCCCTCAATCTTTCCCAGCATCAGGGTCTTTTCCAACGAGCCGGCTCTTTGCATTAGGTGGCCAAAGTATTGAAGCTTCAGCTTTAGCATCGGTCTTTTCAATGAATATTCAGGGCTGACTTCCTTTAAGACTGGCTGAGTTTGATTTCCTTGCTGTCCAAGGAACTTTCAAGAGTCTTCTTCAGCGTCACAGTTTGAAGCATCAGTTTCTTTGGCACTCGGCTTTCTATATGATCCAACTGTCATATCCATACATGACTACTGGAAAAACCACAGCTTTAACTATACAGGTCTTTGTCAGTGAAGTGATGTTTTTGTTCTTTAATACACTGTCTACTTGCTGCTGCTGCTGCTGCTGCTACTGCTGCTGCTGCTAAGTCACTTCAGTCGTGTCCGACTCTGTGTGACCCCGTAGACGGCAGCCCACCAGGCTCCCCCATCCCTGGGATTCTCCAGGCAAGAATACTGGAGTGGGTTGCCATTTCCTTCTCCAATGCATGAAAGAGAAAAGTGAAAGTGAGGTTGCTCAGTCTGTCCGACTGTTAGCGACCCCATGGACTGCAGCCCACCAGGCTACTCTGTCCATTGGATTTTCCAGGCAAGAGTACTAGGGTGGGGTGCCATTGCCTTCCCCCCACTGTCTACTTAGTCCTAGCAAATTCCCTAAGTATAGTTTCAGTTTCTCTGCCTTTGATCTCTAAGCTATGTAATGAAATATGATATCACTACTACTTCTTATCCAGACCAAGCCTTCTGAAATAATATCTCAAATTGTTGCTACTATTTGAAGACATTTTTCCATTGGTTTTCTCAGTCAAATGGAACTTATGGAACCAAGATATAGAGATGCCATCTTTATTTTGTTACTTGATGGATTTCTGCTCTTCTCAATTTATTCATCCCAGTAAAGACTGTAAAAAGTCAAAATCAAGGATTTGAATCACTTGTACCAATGAACTTTCAAAGTTGAAAGGAAATGGGCAATATATAAAAGAAAATTATAAACTAGCAAGTTTTACTCAAGATAAATTTTTAAAAACTGAATAAATAAATAATAAAAAATAATCAACCAAAACATCCACTTCTCTGCATACCCAGTTTTCATAACACAATGAGCTATTTTTCCTTTGCATTTCCTTCAAGTGCAGGATATACATATCTGCATATCAGAATTTCTGTCTCTTCTCTTTCAGTTATTTTATGGGTTGAACAGCATCTTTATACCATATTATTTGGTATTTATCTATCTTTGGAGCAGGAAATGTAACATTTTTAAGTTAGTCCAGTGCACTGTAGGAATGTCAAATCTTTAGATATAGTTTTAACTCTCAGGTTTTGCTGAATCTTGATAAAGGCTCTCCAATATAGTTTGCATTAAGTACATTTCATCACAGATTTTCAAGCTTTTCACAGCTCTCAAAGTAATATTTATATATTTATCTAAGGAATGTTGATGCAAATCTTTTCTCTATATATGAATTTCCCAAAATTTTGCACAACAGCAGTCCTATAGAATTTACTGCAGGGAGATGAGTTCACCGTCAAGTGTGTGTATAACATATCTTCCTTTAGAGGTTCACAACATACACCAGAATATTAGGGCTGGAAGATGCCTCCTGGTGAAGAAATCTGTTTAAATTTGCTTAATCATTTATTGGTTATCTGGCCATGGAATTCTCTATTTATTTTGAATAGCTGTTTTAAAATATTATGTGGGAAATACTGTTATCTTTAAAGTATACTCAACACACATGAGACTAGCTTCCTATAATGTAGCCTTATCTATGAATAGATTTCCTTCTGTTCTTTTCAAAGGTTCTTTAAAATATTATTTATTCAGAAATCCCAGATTATATGATCATCCATGAGGAAATTACATAAAGGGAAAATATATATCACTTCTGTATTCCTAAGGGCCATTTTAAAAGATATTCATAACAATATCATGCAACCAGGACAGGGAATATTACACATGCTGGTTTCCAAGAGGATTACATACATAGTACAAGATGGTTATTGATAATTTTGATACGTTCTGTTATGCCTTGCCTGTCAACAGGAATAATGAGTCTTGTTGGAAAAATATTTCCTTTTTACAAATTTCTTCTGAGAAAATAACCCTCAAGCTTAGAAAAATATGGTATAAATATGGTATATGAGAAGTCTGAAGAGATTTTGGTCTGTCTTTCTTAAGTCAACTCTTAAATGCTTCAGTATGAAATAATCTCTAATTCTGGCTGCATAATTGCTTTTAGTGCTTAGATAAAATGGTGACCGATGAAGCAGTTCCCCACAGAAGTAATGCTGGAGGTAGTGGTGATATGTGCCACCTGGGGGCCTTGGTCCAACAGCTGTGCAGAAGCTGAATTTTCAGTTAGGGAAAAGTCACATTTGAGTAACTACACATCACACACACCATTTACAACAGCGTGAGCACAGAACACGGCAAGCTTTCCCATATTGCTACCTTATGCAGCTTTCCTTTCAAATGCTATTTTTCTTGACCTTGATCATCCTTACGGATAGCTACCCCAATGTCGACAATCCTCGTATTTTATCAGCAACAAAATGTTGCTTATTAAGGTAGCTAAATAAACTCTTATTGTAGTTAAACCAATTTGTATCTGTGCCAGATCCACCCCCTGGTCATAGAATGCGAATGCTTGGAGAGCTGCCTGGCTGTAAAGCAAGCTTATGTATATCATTGATTCTCAAATGGACAGAAAATGTGCAAAATTTGCTTAGAACCAAAGGTTTGTCAAGAGAAATGGTGTCTTTGAGGGAAAGACTGCACAAATAGCCTCTTAGCAGCCAGAAGTATTACATACCCAGAGGAAACTATAAGCTTTTTGTACAGATGCTACATAAGCGTGCCAAGGAACCATATGCTGCCGCAGGAAGAATATTTTTGCAGTTTGGCATCTGGATTGTGGAATTACCATTCAATGGGGAAAATGAGAAGCATATGAAGAAGAAGAATGAGATAGTGTCCTCACTGCAGGAAAATCCAAGTTGTGAAAAGGTGAATCTCAAATGTCATTTTAATGGAGAGGAAATTTAATTTCTATGATTATTCCTTACAAGTTTTAAGTGGTTACAAATAGTCTGCCCTGTGGAAATAAAGAAAGTAGATTAGAGGTATTCATGTTATTAAACTTTTTTATTTAGGAGATTTTTGAATCTGAGAGACCAAGTACTATAATGCAGAAAAAGTTAGTAAAATACAGGATTTTTGATTGACCTTACTGCTTTCTTTTAATTATTTCTGTATTCCATCCTATTATTTTAATATAAAATAAACCTAATAAAAACACTAATTTTCACTTGTTTTTTGTATCCAGGTTACTTGATATGAAATATGACCTACGAGGTAACTGTACTAACAAACTCTGGTACCCTTTTTAAAATGGCATTCAAGTAAAAGTGAGTAAAAAGGAATAGTTTTGGACAGGCACATTGGGCAACAAAATGACTTGTAAAGACTCCATAAGTATTTAAATGTGAGATCAACAGACACATTCAAGCTGGCAGCCAATAAACAAAACAAATTGTACTGTGGATGTAATTCAGTCACATTATATTGGTATAAGTGGATCTTTTAGAAAGAGAAATTTTAAATTTATGCAATTTTGTGAAAGGAATCAGCAGATATCCTAGACTTTATTCTAATTTTCACCTTTTGACTATTGTACTCTGCTGCTGCTAAGTCACTTCAGTCGTGTCCAACTCTGTGTGACCCCATAGATGGCAGCCCACCAGGCTCCCCCGTCCCTGGGACTCTCCAGGCAAGAACACTGGAGTGGGTTGCCATTTCCTTCTCCAATGCATGAAAGTGAAAAGTGAAAGTGAAGTCGCTCAGTCATGTCTGACTCTTCGCAACCCCATGGACTGCAGCCCACCAGGCTCCTCCGTCCATGGGATTTTCCAGGCAAGTGTACCGGAGTGGGGTGCCATTATACTCTAGTGGCTAATTAATAGCACTTAGAATTTTCTGTCATAGTTGTATTAGCTAGTCAGTCATAGTTCAGTGTGTCTTCTGGAAACAGCTGGAACATTTTCATGTTAGGAAATCTTGGGGTAATGCATGGAGAGGGTGAGCCATTTCTTTGCCCTTTGCCTTACCTCTACTTTAGAAAAAGATACCATGTTTTTAAAATTACAGCAGAGGTTGTCACTATAATAATGAGTTCATCTACATTTGGTTTCAAATTCAGAGAGATAATGGAGGTTCAGTTCAGTTCAGTTCAGTCTCTCAGTCATGTCCGACTCTTTGCGACCCCATGAACCATAGCACGCCAGGCCTCCCTGTCCATCACCAATTCCCAGAGTTCACTCAAACTCATGTCCATCAAGTTGGTGATGCCATCCAGCCATCTCATTCTCTGTCGTCCCCTTCTCCCCCTGCCCTCAATCCCTCCCAGCATCAGAGTCTTTTCCAATGAGTCAACTCTTCACATGAGGTGGCCAAAATATTGGAGTTTCAGCTTTAGCATCAGTCCTTCCAATGAACACCCAGGACTGATCTCCTTTAGGACGGACTGGTTGGATCTCCTTGCAATCCAAGGGGCTCTCAAGAGTCTTCTCCAACACCACAGTTCAAAAGCATCAATTCTTCAGCACTCAGCTTTCTTCACAGTCCAACTCTCACATCCGTACATGACCACTGGAATAACCATAGCCTTGACTAGACGAACCTTTGTTGGCAAAGTAATGTCTCTGCTTTTCAATATGCTATCTAAGTTGGTCATAACTTTCCTTCCAAAGAGTGAGTATCTTTTAATTTCATGGCTGCAGTCACCATCCGCAGTGATTTTGGAGCCCTAAAAAATAAAGTCTGACACTATTTCCACTGTTTCCCCATCTGTTTCCCATGAAGTGATGGGACCAGATGCCAAGGTTAAATTTTTCTCAGGCTGTGTTTACATGTTGCCAAAACAACTCATCTTTTTAGTTATTTATGGGGAAAAATCAGCTAGACAATGTATTTATTGTCAGATAGCAGTCAATTGACAAAAGTTTCCACCTCTGACTGGTTGAATATTGTGCAAAACAGAACCACATTAAGTGGATTATATCAGTTAACTCTCTTCCTTTCTTCAATGACTATTCTTCATCTGTCTTATTCACATCTGCTTCTAAAGTAGCTAATTAATTACAAAATACTGTGTGATTTTGATTTTACCTTCACATATATCTTATCATGGTAACTTTGTGTGGCAAGTCAGAATCTTGGTGTCCCCATTTCTCAGATTAAAAGTTTTGACCCCAGGTGGAAAGTAAATGACTTATACAAAACCATTTAACTAGAAGCAGATCATGGGTCATTTGATTTTTAATCCAACACACACACACACAACCACACACATATCTACCTTATACACACTCACTCAGTTTTATCCTTTAAGTAACTCCATACAACCCTTTCCATATCGGAAAATTCAATGAGATCATTGACTTACCTATTTGGCGCTAAACACACATCTTGTTGAATTAGTCTTTTAAATTAACTTACCAGTTTAAAAAAAAAAATTGTATGAACATGCCTAATTTTAAAAGCCTTTGCTTTGTTAAGTGCATGAAAATACAGAATATTTCCTGATAAAATGCTCTAATGAAGTAGATATTTTACATTTCTGAGTTGCTGTAAGTTATGGATGTTAGATGATGCTGTTAAAGAGTAGTGTATATATGTCAATCCAATCTCCCAACTCATCCCACCCTTTCTCCCCCACCCAACTCTGCATGTCCCTCCTCTATGCCTGCATCTCTACTCCTGCCCTGCAAATGCATTCATCTTTACCATTTTTCTAGATTCCTCATTTATGGGGTTTATGTTGTTGCTATTGTCAGTATTGTTATCACTTTTATTAGTTGAGACTGTATTCATACTGTCTCAAAACCAACCTTTAAATAGTCGGTGCTTAGATATTTTTCTAGTGCTAGGGTAGAAAACATTTGTTCCTAAGGCACAAAGATCATTCCACTATTGAAACAAAGTTTCCAACTTTAATTTTGTTTTTCTCTTAGTATTTCTACTTTGTAGCATACAACAACCATTCACTGTATCTCGCCATTATATGCAGTGATGTTTGTGTCTTACCCTAGAGGTTCAATGACTTCTAACTATCACCAGGAGCAAGTTTAAAGTTATACTCAGGAGTGTTTCACTCTATTTTCCTCTTGTAAGCCTTTGCTACAGAAACATGTCTTATATATTATTTATATGTAAAAGATGTATGTTTTGAGCAATACATGTTTTATGTATGTTGCCAAAGGCTATTGCCAAAGAAAAACATTTATTTAAAGCTGTGTTAACATGTGATTATTTGATATGTTACTGTTCTGTCTCTAATACTTTCTTAATCTCCTAGCTTCAAGGAAGAAGTTTAGTCATTACTATAACATACCTTCATCATAGAAATTCAGTTTTGGAAATCTGTAAACATAAAAAGCAACAAAATATAAACTCCAATTTATTTCCAATACCCTTAATGTTTTGTTAACATATTATAATTGAAGTCCCTGAAGAAAAGACATGACTCCTCACCTTGTAACAATATAGTCACATGTTCTCATCTAAGCTACATCCACTTTGTTGTAGGCATTGGAGATATGAAAGTTGCTGAGAGATTTGCCTAGCAAAAGAAGGNATTTCCAATACCCTTAATGTTTTGTTAACATATTATAATTGAAGTCCCTGAAGAAAAGACATGACTCCTACCTTGTAACAATATAGTCACATGTTCTCATATAAGCTACATCCACTTTGTTGTAGGCATTTGAGATATGAAAGTTGCTGAGAGATTTGCCTAGCAAAAGAAGGCAACTCATGATCCTTCTCATAGCTTTCTTTGAAAACCATTTTTTAGAAAAAATGTTAAATGCATTAACCTTGTTCTGATCTTAGGCACATCACTGCAAAGCCGTTCTCAGGCAGGAATAATTGAAAGGAAGGAATTTTTATATAGATTTCATTGTTAAAATATTTTTCCAGAAATGAAGCCAAAGGCTAGATCTGGGCTCCAGGATCGGCTATCAGAACACTTGGCTAAAAAATGTTAAATGCATTAACCTTGTTCTGATCTTAGGCACATCACTGCAAAGCCGTTCTCAGGCAGGAATAATTGAAAGGAAGGAATTTTTATATAGATTTCATTGTTAAAATATTTTTCCAGAAATGAAGCCAAAGGCTAGATCTGGGCTCCAGGATCGGCTATCAGAACACTTGGCTGGCTCTGCTGCCTCAGTCCAGACACCCCTGGAGGAGTGAAGCACTTCTGACTTAGTACTTGGTGTAATTTATGTCTATTTTTCCTTTATTTTTACTTATTCTGCACATATTCCTGGTAATGAAAATTGGGAGCACTCTAAACCTCACCTTTAAGCCAGGAATAAATAGAAGATGTTGTTAACTTGATCTTTTTCAGGATATTTCCTTTTATATGTCAACACTGCAGTTTGGGGTTATTGGCAATATATAACTTGGCAAAATATTGTTCATATAGAATTAAAGTGCATTCCTAACAGATACTGCCAAAGCCAGCGTAGAATGGGTCAACTGCATGACACAAACTTATTGCTTTTCTACTTTAAATGAAAATGTGTATTCAGCGGAAGGGTCACAAATATTCCAAGGCAATTTGTTTGTGGTTTGATTGACTGGAAATGCCAATGGACTTTACCTAAGAAGTCTGTTACAGCAAATGCCTATTGTGTTTCGTTCATGCATTCAGGGGATAGAATGCCAAGGAAGGCTCCAGAGACATAAAGCTGCCAGTGCCTCATGACTCTCAAAAGGACAATGCCGTTGACAGAACCCACAAGAGGGCTCCTGTCTTTAATGAGGTTTTGATTCAGGAACCATTAGTAAAGTTTTATTGATCATAGCAACATCCTCATCTGAAATTTGGCTCCTTGAAAGCTCAATCTCATCATATAAAAGTTGTATTTTCTTTGGGAGATAGAGCCATTGCATTTCCTCTTTAGAAAAATCAAANTTGACAGAACCCACAAGAGGGCTCCTGTCTTTAATGAGGTTTTGATTCAGGAACCATTAGTAAAGTTTTATTGATCATAGCAACATCCTCATCTGAAATTTGGCTCCTTGAAAGCTCAATCTCATCATATAAAAGTTGTATTTTCTTTGGGAGATAGAGCCATTGCATTTCCTCTTTAGAAAAATCAAAACCAAAAATAAAACTCCATCTTCTTGCCCTGATTCCTTCTTAATATCCTGTGTACTTTGTCAAAGGGTATATCTTCAAGAATGAAAAACTGGCATGTATGTGTAACAACCCTAATAGTAACATTATTCTCTAAAAGATAATGCATGTGTTTCAAATATTGCTTTGAATAATCATTAGCGACATGACATAGGCAGATTTATAATCACTTTATAATTAAAGTGGCAAGCTGCTAACTAAATTTTAAGTTGAAAAAAATGTTTTCTAAAATTTTAATAGGACTATTGAAAACAAATCCATTGAAAAGGCACTGGATTGTGATTTACTATTAGTCATCTATGTTTCTGTTGCTTGTACTGATGGACAAAGTTAGAGTTGAGAGTCAGACATGATTTGTGTTGAGTAGGAAAATGCTTTCGTGTTGTCCGAACTTCTTAGGAGTTATGTGAAATGAGTTCTTACAGCAGAAACTCTAAATATTTAGAGAAAGATATTTTTTGCTGCAAGTTCAGATTTAATATTTTACTAATAAGATGTAAATATCTTTAAAATTGAGAAGGCATTATATTTTAGTGTCCTTTGTATTTCAATTTATTGAAATAAATTGTTTCAAAAAGAATAAAAATATTATTTTCATAAAAATTATCATATTACTCAATTGAGTAATACAGTAGAAAACTGTATTAGTTATACCTACTTCACACCATCCTCTTTCATTTATATGCAAAGAGCAAAATACCTAGTATATTTTCTTATTCTAAACCTTTGAGATTGGTTTTAATAATAAATATGTAACCATGCAAATAAAACTCCCCCAAAGTAATCAGGACAGAATTAGTGGCTCCAGTTGAGAACAAGGGAATAAACAGACTGTATGACAGAACAGCTGGGTAGAGGCTTTGCACATTTGGAGATACAGTAAGAATCTCCTTCTATAGCTGCTGCTGCTGCTGCTAAGTCGCTTCAGTCATGTCCGACTCTGTGCGACCCCCATTTTTTATTTTTTTTTTTCTGTTTTTTTTTTTTTTTTTTTTTGGTGAGGGGGATTAGCTAATTGGAGTAATGTCCAAATAACATAGCTAAATTGGGTTAGTTCATATTGCCAGAGTAAGTTGACCATTAGGATTTGTGTAAAATCCCAAATCCCAAAGGGTATTTGGACTGATGAGAAAGGAGTTTGCTGAAATCCTCTTGAAATGACTTCAAATAACACTGGGATTCTTGTTTCCTAGGCTGTATATCTATGTTTATGTTCTTTTCACTTCCAACCTTTTAACCACTGGGGAAATAAACTGTATATCACTGTATAGTGATAGAGGCTCAGAAGAAAACAAAACAAACAGTCCTGGAGATGGTATTAGAACTCCCATTGCTTGCTTATCTGTTACTATGAAAAAAAAATGATTTGTTTTTCTAAATCATGAATAATTTCAAGAATTTAATTTGCCATTTTAGAAATAATGTGATTGTAGCATAAATGGTAATATATGTACATCTGAGTCATCTTGTACACTAAATCTAGATAGTTAAGCAAACAACAATAGCTTATATTTACCAGAGGTTCACTTTGTGGCTGACACTATCTTATAGGCTTTTTCATTATTAAACCTCATAATAAACCTTTTAGGTGGGATTATTATTATTCCAATTTTCCATATCAGGAAATTACGGCTTACGAAGGTTAACTACAAATAGGTAATAAATGATTTGACTGGGGACAACTACTTATTCATTCATGATCAAGCATTTTTATAATGAGCTTATATTGTTGTGACTCTTTTATCAGGTATAGTTGTTCTTGAGTGGTGGTATAATTTTAACATTATCTTAAGATTAGCATTTCTATGGTAGAAATTCATATTTTTCTATAAGCCTAAATTAAGCATAATTAATAATGCTCTATGATTGCAAGTAATTTGCTATTTCCACCTCATTTTCCCTTCTTCCTCTGTCCCCAGTAATATTAGGGTAATGTAAAGTGGATATTTTTTGACATTTGCTTTAACTTTCCTGACATATTTTGTGCAATATCTAAGTACTGGGAAAATACATTTATATGTGGGTCTTGGTTAGATATCTATAATGTAACTCATTAGTCTTCTGAGAACATATATAGCACAGAAATCATACAAGGTTGATATTTTTAAAGCTAATGAGCCTCTGATTAGCATCCGACTAGCTATAGTTAGCAAGATGTATGCCCTTCCTGTGATTTATAGTGATTAACATGATCCAAGATTCTTTCTCATCTCTAAAATTTGTCTTACCAGCTAGCTTAAAGAAACCACACACACTTCTGATGATCCTTATGGGAAACAGAACAAAATAAAATACTATTACACTAAAAGAAATTATTTTCAGTAAAATACATTGTTGGAATATCTACTGGGAAGAAGGAAACAATAAAAATAAAATTGTGTAGAATATGCTGGCAATCAGGAAACTGCAGACACAGCTTCAGAAGCTCTGGATAGGTAATGATGCGTCTCTAAGTCTTGAGTTAAAGTTTCATTAATTCCTATGTTTATTCATTCATCAAATATTTATTGAGCATATGCCATATGACCTTAAACTGTGCAAGCTTCCCTGACATATGACCAGGAACAATACGGACAGAGTCCCTAACACTAAATACTTAGAGTCTCATGGGGGCAGGCTGGTAATTAAGTAAGCTATAAATTGTGGTAAATGTCATGGCAGGAGAAAGGCATAGCGGGAAGAAATAATCTAGTTGCAAAGCTAAGGAATTTTTATTAGAGGAAATGAATCTAACCTGAAATATAAAGGTTGAAAATAACGGTACTCAGTGAAATAATAAAGCATGTGTGTGTGTCTTTGTGTTTGCGCTTGCGTGTGTGGTAGGAATGGATGTCCAGTTTTCTGCAAGCCACTTTCTGAATCTGCTTTCTTATTTGTAATATGAAGCCATCTGGTCACACAATTTGTAAGGTCTTTCTTTGCTTAGGAAAATGCTATGTTTCTCTGAAATCATAAGCACGACATTACATTAGTGAGACCAAAAGAGTTAAGCTCTTGTAATGCTTAAGCCATGTGCTGCTTCATCAAGAATTCTCTTTTAAAGTTACAACAACTCTTTTGAATAAATAAGACAATAGGCCCATTCCAGAATGAGTGGAAATCTTGGATTATGCTACATGCTTCCTTAACATTTAGTAAATTACTATTGCAATCAGCTAAATACTGTGCTAGGACTTGAAAGAATGATCACAGTCTCTGAGGTATATAACTTTCTGCCAGAGGGTAGTGTGTAAAAAGAGATACTGGTTCTTATCAACCAAAGAACAACACATTTACTCTAAGTAAAATCAAACTGCATGCAGAAAATTAATTTCATACAATCCAGCCTGTCAAAGAACTCTCACTTCATCCTGCAGAGAAAATTCTTTAAAATATTCTGAAAGACTCAGACAAGATGAATCTGATCTATCATAACTTCAAACTGTTCAGTTTCTCCTAGCAGCCACTAGTCCCCGACCCTGAAAATTCCTCACCTCTAGCAACCTGTAAACAAGAAAAGAGATTAGCATTAATGGAAGACAGTGAATTTTTCTAGTTAGGTTATGCAGGGAATGGACTTTTGATTGAAGTCATTGGACTAAGCAACATCAGAACTATTCACATAAAAAAAGCATTGGTTCAGAGTCAGCAGGTGGACTGTGGAGAAGTTATTTCACAGAATACTGGAAAGATTTGAGGTGCATTATTACTTGTAAAAATGCATGCAGATTCTATTTTTTTCCCTTTGGATGAAGATATGGCCTTGTTGCTCTGAGGCTAGATTAAGCAATAAGAGAGTTTTTTCCCAGTTAATTGTTTTGGGGGGAAACAATAAGATAGTCTCCCCAAAGACACTAAATATCTATATTCAGCATATATTTTCAGTTGAAGAATACCCCTAATTTTTTTAAAGTATGCTTATGTAATTCAAAATTAGTTTCAATGGTGAAGGTTCAGGAGTCAATACCGATTCTGTGGAAAGCATAGCACATGGTAACTATTTTTGTTTGTAAAAAGAGTATGGCACAGTATCAAGTAATACCTGGCTATAAAGTATACCTTCAAGAATCACTGCCTCTGAGATTCTAGGCAATGCGTCTCTTGTTCCCAATATTTTCAGGGCTTTTATATGTAAATTAGAGAAAACCGTTGTTAGAAAAAGAGCTATTTGTTGTCTGGATTAAGTGAGATGATATAGGTAACGCATTTACCATAGTGATCAGTATACAACAAATGTTCAATAAACATTAGTTGTTATTTGCACAAAGGTAATGGAAACAATTCCCAATTCCAAAGGAAGGCAGTGCTAAAGGATGTTCAAACTACTGGACAGTTGCACTCACTTTCCATGCTACTAAGGTTATGCTCAAAATCCTTCGAGCTAGGCTTCAGCCGTACTTAAATACAGGGCTTCCAAATGTACAAGCTGGGTTTAGAAAAGGCAGAGGAACAAGAGATCAAATAGCCAACATTTGTTGGATCACAGATAAAACAAGGGAATTCCAGAAAAACATTCACTTCTGTTTCATTGATGACATGAAAGCCTTTGACTGTGTAGATCACAACAAACTGTGGAAAATTCTTAAAGAGCTGGGAATACCAGATCATCTTACCTGTTTCCTGAGAAACCTGTATGTGGGTCAAGAAGCAAGAGTTAGAACCTTACATGGACTGACTGACTGATTCAGAATTGGGAAAGAAGTGCAACAAAGATGTATACTGTCACCCTGTTTATTTAACTTATATGCAAAGTACACCATGTGAAAGGCTGGGGTAGATGAGTTAAAAGCTGCAACGAAGGCTGCGAGGAGAAATATCAACAACCTCAGACATGCAGATGGCACCACACTAGCAGCAAGAGGAGCTAAAGAGCCTCTAGATAAGAGTGAAAGAGTACAGTGAAGAAGCTGGCTTAAAACGCCACACACAAAAACAAGATCATGGACTCTGTTCCCATCCCTTCACGGCAAATAGAAGAGGAAAAAGTGGAAGCAGGAAAGATTTTCTCTTCATGGTCTCCAAAAATCACTGCGGATGGAGGCTTCAGCCATGAAATTAAAAGACACTTGCTTCTTGGAAGGAAGGCTATGACAAACCTAAACAGCATATTAAAAACAAGAACATCACTTTGCCAACAAAGATCCATGTAGTCAAAGCTGTAGCCTTTCCAGTAGCCATGCACAATGTGAGAGTAGCACCATAAAGATGGCTGAGCACTGAAGAACTCATGCTTTCAAATTGTGGGGCTGGAAAGACTTTTGAGAGTCCCTTGAACAGCAAGGAGATCAAAGCAGTCAATCCTAAGAGAAATGAAACCTGAAGAGTCATTGGAAAGACTGATGCTGAAGCTCCAATACGTTGGCCATCTTATGTGAAGAGCTGACTCATTGGAAAAGACCCTGATGGTGGGAAAGACTGAAGGCCAAAGGAGAAGAGGGTGGCAGAGGATGAGATAGTTGGATAGAATCACTGATTCAATGGACATGAACTTGGGTGAACTCCGGGAGATGCTGAGGGACAGGGAGGCTTGACATGCTTCAGTCCATGGAGTCACAGAGAGTCGGACACGACCTAGTGACCGAGCAAGAAAGGGAAGCCAAAGCAGCAATAGCAACATGCGCGTGAGACTGGAGGCCTCCTCCGGTGGCTCAGCCGGTAAAAGAGTGACATCACAAAGAACAGCTTCCTCCAGAAGATGAATGTCGTAAAGAATTACTTGCTTCTCTCCTCCCACCTCATGTCCTGCCCACAAGGAGAGAGGGAGAACTAATATATTTAATTTTAAGTACAACATTCCTATTAATAAAAGTCAATTCGCTTGTCTATAAAATTCTCAAATTAAATATTTATACCACTTTATAAACAATACCGTTCAACTTTATTCCCACCGTGTTCTCCTTAAAAATCTTAGAAAATGAAAATAAAATTTGCATTTCAAATAATTTCTATCAAAGCTTAAAAATATCTTTTCATTAAATATGAGTGTTTCTCAACTGTGGAACATACTATTCAGCTTCAAACTGAAAATAAGCATTTGTTGATGTTCAGCAAGACCAGTCAGAGAGTGAAATAGCTTTAGTTCTGCACCAGTCAGGAGGGAAAACAGCAATAAAATGATTCAATGCATTCTGTTCAGGACTTGCAGTTCAGAACCAAAGAATGCTACAGTCAGAAGATGAGTTATGAACAGAAAGAAAAGCAATAGACACAATTAATCTTATAGTTTTACTGGAAAATAAATTAAGTATACTCAACATCTTATGATAAAAATAGGACATATATCAATAAAACACTAAATTCTTAATGGTTACTAATTGAATATTAATTAGTAATTTAATTAATTGAATATTAATTCTAATTCTTAAGCCTCTACATAGCTGTATTGATCTTTTAATAGTTTTATTTTACCAACTGTATATCCTGTCAATTCTATGCCTTAACTTTTAAGAGAGTACATAAATCTCCTGTACATTTTAGTGAGAAGGCATTAACTGAACAGAATGCAAAGCAGCTATTAGAAAAACTTTCAAAATATTTTAAGAATAAATTTTCAGTTGTGTGTATTTTTAACCTTTGTCTATTTAGTGTTCACTGTGTGTTGGACATTGTTTTAAGAATATGACTTGCTCTACAACTAAATCTTTGTGGCAACCCTATTAGGTAGATGACACTACAGATTTTACAAATGAACATTTTAGAAGTTGAGAATATTACCCAAGATTTCATAGCTAAATATGTAGAAAAATCTGGATCCCCTGTTATGTTTAATTTACATTACAGTTTGATCAAAAATTAAATTTGAAAAACATAATGAACTCAATACAGAAAACAGGTTAGTGCTTGCCAGAGTGGGGGATGAGGGGTGGGCAAAATGAGTGAAGGTGGTCAAAAGGTACAGTCTTTCAGTATAAAATAAATAAGTCCTTGAAATATAATGTACAACATGTTAACTAAAGTTAATAATGGTTTATTGTAGATTTGAAAGTTGCTAAGAGAATAGATGTTAAAGGGTCTCATCATACCCACAGAAAGTGTACATATATATATATAAATGGTGATAGATATTAACTACACTGATTGTGTCAAATTTTTTGCAATACATGCAAATATATAATCATTACTCCATACCTGAAACCAATATAATATTACATGTTAATTATTTCTCAGTGAAATTTTTAAAATAAATATACATCCCTATTTTATCTTACCTATAGAGGTAGACTATAGGTGAGCATGGAGCTGAAGGAAGAAAATAGATGAGAACATACCTGTGATATATGGCTAAAGACAGGCTACCTGAACAAGAACTTAGAGGCAAATACTAAGATGAAAAATAGATGCTAATAGGTAGCATTAGTAGACAAGAACTGACTAAGGAAAGATATCTGCAACATTTACAACCAATGAATCACCAATATCAAAAATAAAGTGTAAAAGCAAAGCAAAAGTATGACTGAAGTGTGGCTATAAATGTAAAATGGCACAGAATATGAACAAGCGTTCATTTAAGGCTCCCCCTCCAAAGAAACAAAATCAGATTTAAGAAGCTGTACATTCAAACATTTTACAGAGTTAAATAGCCTTTCAAAGTATATCCATAGAAATAGCATCTTCTTAACTTTCCACTCCCCATAAGCCACACTACTCAAGTTTTTAGCTATTTTGGCAATTATTCCCATATAATTAAAAATGCTCTAATATTTAAAGCCATATGATACATCTAAAGTAAACCATAACAAATTTCTGAGAATCAGGGTCTCACCTATAACATTCTCAACAGAAAGGAAATTAAATTAGAAATAAAAAGATACTTAAAATTTCAACTTGTAATTCAGTTTTACTTTTTGCTTTACATTNATGCTCTAATATTTAAAGCCATATGATACATCTAAAGTAAACCATAACAAATTTCTGAGAATCAGGGTCCCACAGACAACATTCTCAACAGAAAGGAAATTAAATTAGAAATAAAAAAATACTAAAAATTTCAACTTGTAATTCAGTTTTACTTTTTGCTTTACATTTTCCAAGTTTTAGATGCATACAATTTAATGATTGTTTAATTTTTATTGAAATAAGAAATAAAATCTTAAAACCTATAAAGAGGGCTATAAAAATTACGTAGGACCTCACATTTTGTACAGATGCGAGCTGGACCTTAACAGGGCTGGGTGCTGAAGTGCTGATTCTGTCAAGTTATGGTGCTGTTGGAGAAGACTCTGGAGATTCCCTTGGGCAGTAAGGAAGTCAAACCAGTCAATCCTAAAGAAAATCAGCCTTGAATATTCATTGGAAGGACTGTTGCTGAAGCTGAGGCTTTACTATTTGGGCCACCTAATGCGAAGAGTCAACTCATTGGAAAAGACCCTGATGCTGGGAAAGACTGAGGGCAGAAGGGGGCGACAGAGGATGAGATGGTTGGATGGCATCACTGACTCAATGGACATGAGTTTAAGCAAANTAAAAAAAAAATCAAAATAATAATAAATGGTTTAAAATGGACATTTAGTGAATGTTTGAGAAGTCGTGTGCTATGTTTGAGATGAGGGGTGGTTTGCTGGTCTTAAATCACAGACACTATCACCATAAGTACACGTTGCTGCTGCTGCTGCTGCTGCTAAGTCACTTCAGTCGTGTCCGACTCTGTGTGACCCACCAGGCTCCCCATCCCTGGGATTCTCCAGGCAAGCACACTGGAGTGGGTTGCCGTTTCCTTCTGCAATGAATGAAAGTGAAAAGTAAAAAGGAAGTCGCTCAGTTGTGTCCAGCTCTTTGCGACCCCATGGGCTACAGCCTACCAGGCTCCTCTGTCCATGGGATTTTCCAGGCGAGAGGACTGGAGTGGGGTGCCATCACCTTCTCTGTTAGTTCCCTTTATTTCCCAAAAGAAAGCAAACCTGTTGGATGGGATAACTCTTCCAGTGCAGGGCCTCATGAAGCACAGTCTCATCCAGCTTCTTACAACTGAAGTGTACACTGTTTTAGGGGAATGGCATCCGACTCAGGCTGGTACCCTAGACTCATGTGGGTTGTTTGAGGAAACCCAAACACTAACTCTGCTCTCACCACCTCATCTACCCCCAAAGGAAGAGTGACTTTGCTGTATTTTAGGACATGATAGAGCAACACTTGTAAGTTTATCTGAAAATAAATTATATAAAATTTAATATAGGGCTGGCCTGATAGCTCAGTTGGTAAGGAATCTGCCTTCAATGCAGGAGACTCTGGTTCAATTCCTAGGTCAGAAAGATCCCCTGGAGAAGGGAAAGGATTCCCACTCCAGCATTCTGGCCTGGAGAATTCCATGGACTGTATAGATATATGAAATATAAGAAATATATACAATATAATATAAGAAAGAAACATAAGAGATATGCATTTGTGGTGGCAGCCTGAGGAACTCTGCAGGATCAGTCTTCAGTGAAACAACCATATCGGTGGAAATTATAAAAACAACAACCATTTAAAGTTTCTGGAAATTGTCCTAAGGGTATCCAACTAGTGCAAAGGCATTTTTTTCAAGAGAATGTAATAAATTTCAGTAATAGCAGTGAGATTGTGGCACTTGAGACACAACATATATGTCTTTCCCACCAATCCCCAGCTTAGACTGATGGGAACTCCACTCTGGACACACGTGGCCAAGAAGATGGGGCTCCCTCTCTCCTCATCTCACAGTCAACAGCTATAGTACACTTCCCCTAGGGGCACATACCCAGTAGTATTTGCAGAGAGGGGCAGATTTAGTAAAGTTTAATCAGTCAGACTGTGGAGTCATTTATACCACAAGGCGTTGTTGAAAATAGCTGAGTCAATAAGATTTATGGACACCTCAATTGAAGTAGGAGCCCAGGGTCAGGCTTAATACCTTGACATGAATAAAAGCTGAAAGAATGCTGCAGGGCAATCAGCTCTCCGCATCCCTGGTTTCCACATTTGCAGATACGTAGATGTCTCTGTGAGGGACTTGAGCATTGGTGGATTTTTGTATTCATGGTGGTCTTGGAACCAAGCCCCTGCAGATGCAGAGGATGGAATATACTCTGTTCAGCATTAAACATGCTAAGGTACCTCTGTGATGGTATTTAGAAATAAGATATAAACAGCTGACAACACAGAAGAAACAGGTTCCCTTACAATTGCAATTCCAATTTAAGAAGAATTAGAAAATACAGAAAATGGGAGCATTTTGTGAATCTTATTACTTTTAGTTCATCATTAACATCTTGTGTTATCACTGACACCATACTGAAAATGTTCGCTTTTGAAGGAATTTTGAAATGAGAGCCCATTAAGACTTTAGTGAGAAAAAGATCATTGTGTAAAAATAATTATGATGATAGTGGTATTGGCATACTTTGTGGAATATAAATAAGAGTATGGCTACATCCATGGAAAGAGTGACATTGAGGGGGAAAAAGAGAGTGATTATATTTCCTTAAATCTCTCAATTAAAGAAAAAGCATAAAAAGATAGATCAACTGACTGTATTTGGGGAAATGAATAGTATTATTTTAATAATAACAGTCTGTGGATTCCAAAGTTACTTATCGTGTATATATATATATTTCATATTTCACACCTTGACCTTGGATAAATTGCCTAGACTTTGTTTTATCATAATGTCATCTTTAATAAAATTTTAATAACTTTTACCTCACTGAATTGTACTGAAAATTTCTTTTGAATATAAATCTTTCCAGTCTGTTTACAACTAATGCCAAAATAACAGACTGATTGATTAAGTCATTGCAANTCACACCTTGACCTTGGATAAATTGCCTAGACTTTGTTTTATCATAATGTCATCTTTAATAAAATTTTAATAACTTTTACCTCACTGAATTGTACTGAAAATTTCTTTTGAATATAAATCTTTCCAGTCTGTTTACAACTAATGCCAAAATAACAGACTGATTGATTTAGTCATTGCAATAAAACACATGTCAATTCAATAAAATGATAAAAAGTACTGTGCTAGTTTGTCACTACTGAAAGCTCACTGCTTTTACTTTCACTCCTTAACAAAATGTAATGCTAGATAGCACTTGGAGTGTGCATTTGACTCATCCATACTCAGCACTAGCTATGTGTATTAAGTTTCGTGATTTTTAAATTCTTCGAGTTTGAGTGGATAAACAAATATCAATGAATTGGTGGTTTTTATTTTTATTCATGTTTCAGTTTTTGTCTCAATTAGTTCCTTACTAAAGACACTGGATTTGTTTTCTTGCCTTGGGGAGAGAAGAGCCCCAAGATAGAGAGGCCAGGGCTAAACGACAGGCATACAGGGGCATCGTTTTGGACTAAATGGGAACGAGAAGGATACCTTAATCTTATTAAGAAGAACAATCTGTCATTTACCTTAACCAATACAACCAAAAATTAGTAGATTTATGAGAGTTAAAATAAATGTGTAAAGGAAGAAGGCTGGACTTAGAACAATCAAAATTTCAGTGTTGCTATTAATATAATATACTTGGCAAAAATTATTATAGATCTCAAAAATCAGAATCAAATTGCATAATTAATTTAGCACATTAGAAATGAACTTTAATTATTCAGTTATACCTACACAGACATAATTGAGTTTTACTGAGACTATATAAATACCAATGACTTTAAGTTATGTTGAAAAAAATTGCTAAATTCATGTAGTATTGAAATAATTTTGTAGGTCCTAATATTTGATATGCATATTACCAATATTACTAATGTCACTTGTCTCTATAAAGGTATACTACTTTTAAAAAATACGTTTTGTGTGATTTGAATGAATGTATCTTACTGAAATATTTTATTCATTTAAATTGATGTAGTATAAAACCAAGCTAATAGATACAGAGAACAGTTAAGTAACTGCAAAAGGCAAGGGATGAAAAGGTGGGAGAAATGGGTGAATTGTCCTTTTGTTTTAAAAAAAAATAAAAATTAAAAATAAAAATAAAGCCCTAGCTTAAAAAAATCAAAGTATAGAGTGCCTCATTTCGATAATCTAGGGTTTTTTTGGCATCTCAAGATAGTTATTTAATTACATCAGGAACTCCTTTTTGCCACGTACAGGTTTCAGGAATTAAGACACAGCCATCCTTGAGGGGGCTACCATTCTGTCATCCATCAATTCCTGGCAAGTTTTCTCCTATGCATTAGTATTGATTTCCAAATATTGCACACCTTTTGGCTTCATCTTCTTCTTTTATTCCTTTGAGTTGAATTTATTAATTTTTTTCCTTTAAAAAATTATTTTAGATGGAGGATAGTTACTTTACAATATTGTGATGATCTTTGTCATACATCAGCATGAATCAGCCACGGATGCACGTGTGTCCTTTCATCCTGCACTACCCTCCCCCCACCCTCCCCACCGCATCCCTCTGAGCTTTCCCAGAGCACTGACTTTCAGTGCCCTGCTTCATGCATCGAAACTTGTACTGGTCATCAGGTTCATATATGGTAACATACAAGCTTCAGTGCTATTCTCTCAAATCATCCCACCCTCGCCTTCTCCCACAGGGTCCAAAAGTCTGTTCTTCACATCTACATCTCTTTTTCTGCCTTGTGTATAGGATCATCATTACCATCTTTGTAAGTCCGTGTATATGTGTGTGTTAATAGACTGTATTGCTATTTCTCTTTCTGACTTACTGCACTCTGAATAATAGGCTCCAGTTTCATTACCTCATTAGAACTGACTCAAATGTGTTCCTTTATAGAGCTGAGTAGTATTCCACTGTGTATATGTACCACAACTTCCTTATCCATTTGTCTGCTGGTGGACATTTAGGTTGCTTCCATGTCCTAGCTATTGTACACAGTGCTGCAGTGAATATCAGAGTACATGTGTCTCTTTCAGTTCCGGTTTCCTCAGTGTGTGGCCCAGCAGTGGGATTTCTGTGCCACTGAATGCAGTTATAGTCCCAGTTTTTAAAGGAATTTCCACACTGCTCTCCTTGGTGGCTGTACCAGTTTGCACTCCCACCAACAGTGTGAAAAGGTTCCATTATTTGCACACTCTCTCCAGCGTTTGTTTGTAGACTTTTTGATGCTGACCATTCTGACCAATGTGAGATGATACCTCTTTGTGGTTTTGATCACCTTTTGCCTTCTTTTCCTCATGTTCTCTTCATACTTTTACAGACTCCAGTTTGGTTTTATGCCCCCCTTTCCACTGACCTGTTTATCCTAAAATCCCACATGACTTTCTTTTACTAACCACTGATATAATTTAAAAGTGTCAGTATCCATCCTACTTGTTTTCTTATTAATTTTCATCACAATTAATTACTTTGAAATTTTTTCTTCCACTATTCCCAATAACACTGAAGCTTTGACTATGTGGACAGCTCTTCAGTTTCCATTGCTGGATCTTCCTCCTCTCCCAATACCAAAATATCTGATCTCCCCTGAACTTATTCTTGGGCCCTTTGCAGTCTTTATCACATATGTATTCCCCAAGGAAATAGTCTCTGACTCCTATATTAAATGTCATTCTGGAAGATATGTTAGTCATGGACCTCACAGACACTTTCCTTTCTCTCACTAAAAGAACCCTTTTTAAAATTAAAAATTTAGCATCTTTCAAGAATGGATGGCCTTTTTCCAAGCCAGAAGGCAGGTGAATCCCTATTAGCATGAAAGAAACATAATAATTCTGGTTCCTTTGGCACCAATTGGCTTAGTTATGGACACATAACAATTCTGGGCAATGCAGAACGAAGGGAAATTGCCTTGAAAATGTCATGGTAACTTTTCTGCTTTAGGAGAGGGCATATAGAAAGAGACACCCCTTTTTCTCAGTGAGGAAGCAATGGGTAGAGTTACAACAAACATCTGACAACTGCATTCTTGTGGGTGGCATAGTAGAAAATAAAAGAACTTTGATTGAACTGATTTACATGCTCAGTCTACTCTACTTCCAAACATCACACATGAGAGATTACTTTTCTCTATTTAAATTTATAACATGGAGAGAGCAAGATAGTGGAAGAGTAGGTGGATGGGGAGTACATCTCTCTCCATGGATACATCAGAAATACACTTCAGACACAGAAATGCATGCAGAACAGCAACTGAGAGCAGACAGGAGTACCCGACCAGCGGAAAAGAATATGTAGGACCACACAAAACTCTGTAGGATGAAGGGGCTGGGGCGGGGGAAACAGAAGTGTTAGTAGGACTGGACCTGCCCTCAGAAGGTGAGGGAACTGAGGCAGGGATCCGATCCCACATCGGGGCAATTGTTTTGAGTCAGAGGAGTAACATTTAAGGCTGAGAGTGAAACAGCTGATCTTTAACAGCCTAAATGGAATGAGAATCAGACAGTCCTTGCTGCAGCCATATATACACCAGACATGGACGCAGGTCCTCTAGAAGACACAGCAGCTGAGAGCTGGACTTTAAGGATTGTGGAGCATTCCCAGATCGAGGGCTGCTGTTGACGGGAGACAGATTGAAGGGATGTGAGGGAGGAGGTTGTGCTGGGAAATGCCTGTGGAGGAAAGCCAGGCAGCTGTGGAAGCAAGGTGATACTGCTGAGTCATGCATAGTGGGTGGATCCATCACTATAGCCTCTCACTCCCCACGTGCCAGCATGGGCAGCTGAATAATAGAGAAGCTGCCCCAACAAATGCCTGACACACAGACTACAGAGTAGGACTCCATCCAGCATAACCTTTAATTGCCTGACATGCCGATCTACAGAGTAGGGATCCAGCCTGGGAGGCCCCATTATGTGCCTGATGCGTAGAACAACAGAGAAAGACCCCAGGCAAGGGAGCACTCTAAGTGCCTGAACAGGCAGAGCTATGGAGAAAGACTGGCCAAAGAGGCCTTCTGATCATCAGCTACTGCCACTGCTGAGTTTTCCAAATTTGCTGGCATATTGAGTGCAGCACTTTCACAGCATCATCTTCCAGACAGAGCTATTGTTAGCTACTCAGTCACATCCAACTCTTTTTGACCCCATGGACTGTACCCTGCCAAGCTCCTCTGTCCATGGAATTCTCCAGGCAGGAATACGGGACCGGGTAGCCATTCCCTTCTCCAGGGGATCTTCCTGATCCAGGGATTGAGCCCTGTCTCCTGCACTGCAGGCAAATTCCTTACCATCTGAGCCACCAGGGAAGCCCAGAGCTGTAGAGATGTCTTTATTGCAGGACTTTACAGAGCCTTTAATATTCTAATGAGCATTGGGACTCTCTAAAGAGGGCTACAGAATGTAGCCATTCCTCAGTGAGCTCCCTGTATGACCTCAGGGTGCCATACAGGATTAGTGTTCTTTGGGAAGCATTAGCCTAGGACAGAGGTCAGAAAACCATGGACCAAACCCATCTGCTGTCTGTTTTTGTAAATAAAGTTTTATTGGAAGACAGCCACAGCATTTGTTTACAAATTGTCTCTGGCTGCTTTCACACAGCAAGGGTAGAGCTGAATAGTTGGAACAGAGACCATACACCTTGTGAAGCCTAAATCCATACTGTCTGGCATTTTATAGAGAAACAGTTTGTGCACCAGGCATTTCTAGGTCAGAGGTCAACATAGATGCTCACTGCATCTTCAGGGTGAAGGAGGTTCTCGGTTTACAGGTACAGACCAAGGAAGCACTTGGTAAGGCTTTGTATTATTTGAGCTGGTGCTTGAGGGACAGGCACAGTTGTGAAGGCATGTTAGAAGTGAGAGGGACGTTCCTGGCAGAAAGAACTGTGGGATGGATCCTGGGGAACGGAAGAGTATAGGATGTGTTCAGGACTGGAGGGGACTTCCACACGATCTGGGAGGATTTCTGCAGCCACAGAAGAAATTGGTGCGGGAACTCCACACGTTATAGACCAGCTTCATTGCCTTGTTGTCAACCCTGAGTGACACATTTCTGGTCCATCTTCCCAAGACAGGGCTGTGGGACTGAGCTCTATCTCTCAAATTGAGCACTTGTGGCTTCAGCCTCTGCCTTTCTGGGCACATTGCTTCCCTAAGCCACGGTTTTCCCATATGTAAACTGGAAATCGTGGTTGCACTGACCTCAGTGACCAGGAAGGAAATGCCCACTGTCCCTGTCCTTGTCATCACCTGTCTCCTCCCTGAGGGCAAAAGTCACCTGCCTTCCTCATCACCGCAGCCCCTGTTCTTAGCGCACTGAGCAGCCCGCAGGTAACACTCGGTCATTTTCCCAAGGGAATGCGTGATGCAGAGGCCTGAGTTTCCTGCCAGGAGGGTTCTTGCCCTGAGTCCTCAGCTCGGTTTGGTGCCTCCACCAAGGGCCCTGCAGGAGCAGACCCCTGACACAGGGAGAGTTGATGGCCCACACTGGGCCAGGGAGGGGAGAGCAGGACCCCGAGGGGGCAGAGAAGGCGCATTTGTTTGGGTGATCAGCTGTTTTTTTGTTTGTTTGTTTGTTGCTTTGGGAGACCGGAGAGGAGGCCCGAGCAAGGCTATTTATAGCTTGGCCCCTCAGTGCCAGTATTTAGGGCGGTCTCCACGTCCCTGGCAGCGCTCCCGTCTGTGACAGGTTAAAGAAAGGTGATGTGTATACCGGCTACGTGCTGGACATTGAGACGAGGCCCCCACCCCCACCAGCTGGGGGCCTGTTCCCACGCCGCCTGCCCCAGGCTCTCTGCCCCACCTCTGCTCCCTCAGGTCACACCACTCTCCGGTCTGGAAGCTGGTGTTTGGAAGGAGTTGCCGGGTGTAGAGCTCCCCTCCAGACTCAGCCCCTCTGTGTGTAAGGGGGGGAGGGGGGAATGGAGAGGGTAATGGGGGTGTTGCAGGATCAGATCTAGATACTTCCTTGAGACCGTGAAGAACAGAGGAGAATCCATGAGCAGAAGGCCTCCTCTCTCTGGGGCCAGCTTCTGCCAAGGCTGTGGGCATCATCATCAGAACCGTGTTTTGGGTCCCAATCTGGGTCAGTTGCTTGGCCTTTCTGGACCTCAGTTGCCCCACCTGTACAATGGGTATAAGAATGTCCTTGGGGTGGTTATGTTGCTGTGAGGACTGAGTGTGTGAGATATGAGGACTCTTGTGTGGCACCCACCACAGTCACCTCTGCCACCAGCTCCTTCTTGTTCCTTCCTCCGAGAATCTCTAAACAAGGATGGTTTGCTTTTAAACTCACCTGTTGGATTCCCCAGCTCTTTCCCTCCTCTTCCCGCAGAAATGACGTCTCCACCTATGGACTTTGCCCCTGTTGCCCATCTCAGAGACTTCTACCCGCTCCTTCCTCCCTTGTCCCCCATTCCATCCTGTATTTGAAACTTTTCCCTCCCTCCTGACTTTTTCCCAGTCATGCCAACCTGCAAATAAAACAAATGTAAGACAGCTCTGATACCCTGTGGCCAAGAACTACCAGCCTCCAACCCCGTCAGAGAAGCTTCCCCAAAGATCCATCTCAGCAGGTCTCACCTCCCCACATACCCCACTGTCTGAAGCCTGCCCCACCAGGGCTGAGCAGCTCTCCTTCCTTCCCCCACTCCCAGGTTCCGAACCCCACAGCGCTGTCCCTCTCAGCAGGCTGCTGGAAAGATGCCCTCTGCCTGCAGGTGCTGCCTTCTCCAGGGATGCTCAGCCCTTCTCTGTCCCCTAAAAGGGCTCCTCTGTCGTCCTGTCTGCCTGTAAATGATGGGGCTCTGGGTGCCCCTCCTGCTTATTTCTCCACCTCTGCCCAGTTGACCTCATGCTCTCCCCAGACGCTTGGTGGCCAAGGGCTCAGGTCCGCTCTCCTCCCTGCATCTCTGTTTTGAGCTTTTACAGCCAGAGACTCAGCTGCCTCTGGCCCTTGCAGCCTCCTGGGTGTTCCGCAGGCATCTCAAAATCACCTTATCTAAAAGATTGGCTGACTCTCCACCTCCTCCTCTTCTATCCTACTTAACAGTTCACTCCTGCTGAGCTAACGACTCCCCCCGCCACCCCCATGTATCCATTCAGGTACACAGTTGGTGTCAGCCTGTACCTCCCACTTCCCTGCTACCTGCTACCCCCAGGGAGCCACCTGGTGTCCCTGCTGCTCCTCAGCCCCCGTGTTCCCCTCCAGAGTCATTTCCTTACGTTAGTCCAGCCCCTCCTTCTTTATTGTCCTAGTTAATGCAAAAGTTTCCACACTGGGCACCTTGCTCCATTCCACGCCTACCGTCCAGTCTTCCCACTGCAACCAAAGAGAGCTTTCCAAAACATGCACCTGATGGAGCCTTGCCCTTTGTAATGTTCTGCTAGGCTTCTGTCACCCTCAGGAGGAGGCGCCCACCTCTCCGCAAGGCTCATCTGCTCATCACTCCAGCCTTGTCCTCGCCCTTGCATCTCACCCCGCTGCCTGCTGCACACTGAGCCTTTCTCTGGCCTCCGGGAGCCCTGGTTCCAGCCTCCCAGCTTTTGCCTTTGGTGGCTTTTCTGTCCCCAATGCCTCCCTCTTCTTTGTTAACTGTCCTCCTGCTCCCCAGGACCTCCCCACCCCACCCCCACATCCTGACACTGGCCAGACTTGCAGTGAGGGGCCCCTGCTGCCCCCTGTCCTCACCCTCTCCGCACTCTGCTCTGTTCACTGGGCTGTCTTCCCCAGTGGACCGTGAGCGCCTGAAGGGCGCCAAGTGTAGCGCAGTACCCGACCCACTGAAGACACCTTCATAAGCGCCGCTTGAATAAATTGATAAATGCATGAAGGACGCGTGCCGGGTACTGCTTTTACCCAGCACATGAAGACACGTGAAGTAGCTTTGGGGTACGTGCCTTTGATTTGTAAAGAGAGGAAGGGGTGATTTTCGTGTCATGGCGGAGTCTAAGGAGCAGGCACCACGGGTGAATGTCTGGGCCCTGGAGCCAGGATCTTTGGGTTCAGATTCCGACCGTGTCACTTGCTCTCAGTGACTTTGGGCAAGTTACCTGACCGCCTGGCACATCAGTTTCCCCATCTTTGAAATGATGATAACAACTGTAGCTTCCTCAAGGATTGTTAGGAGGGTAAGATGAGTTCCTGCTTGAAAACCAATGGAGACACAGACCTAGAGAGCAGACTTGTGGACATGGCAGGGGGGAGAAGGAGACGGTGGGACAAATGGAGAGAATAGCATTAAAACACAGACACTACTGTATGTAAAATTAGATGACCGGTGGAAATTTGCTACATGGTGCAGGAAGCTCAAAT
>SJYX01005456.1:198575-209761 GCA_006410675.1 Oreotragus oreotragus
TCCCATCTAGAGGGGTGGGATGGGGTGGGAGGTGGGTGGGAGTTTCAGGAGGGAGGGAACATGTGTATACCTATGGCTGATTCATGTTGATGTGTGGCAGGAGCCAACACAATATTGTAAAGCAATTATCCTCCAATTAAAAACAAAAAATGTTAAAAAAAAAAAAAAAAAAGACTAAGAAAAAAAAAAACAACAAAGAGAAAACCTATGGAAAGGGGTGATGTCCCTTCCCCAGGGTCATGAAGCTGGTCAGGAGCAGAGCTCGGTTTCGAGCCCAGGCATTTCTGTATGTGCTGAGGGCTGAAGAAGCAGAGACATTACACCTCCAAGTGCTGGGTGGAAATCTCCAGGCATAGTCTTAATGGCCTGGAAAAAAAAAAATGCCATGTCCTGCCTGTCTCACAGTAGGTGCACAGTATAACCCAGGTCGATGAACGCCTCCGAAGGGCCCCCTGCAGTCTTCAGCATCTCCTGCCCCCCAAACGGTGTCGAGAGGTCTGTTCCTGGGTCCTTTTTGGCCAGGGTGTTGGCAGCAGACTCTTCTTTATTCAGACCGTTCTTCTGTCCCAGCATTTCATGGGGGAGGGTCATTAAGAAAGTTTTTTTTTTTTTTTTCCCCAGGAAGAGCTGTGCCTTCTCCAAGTCTCCGGAGTTGAGTGTCCCAGCCCCCAGGCTCTCAAAGACTGTCCTTGTGGGTTTGAAAACAACCCCACAGCCCTGCAGGCTGAGAACCTGGCCCCCCGAGCCTCCTTTCTTTAGAAACTCAAGGTCCATTGCTAGTTAGAGTCAGCACTGGTAAAACCTAAAGAAAATAGTTTGAGGATGTTTTCAAATAGTGTCTGGTGGAACAAAAGAGCCATTCATCCCGCGTAGCTTTTAGTAATGTGCTTCCCATTCTGGGAACTAGATGGTTCAATTAAGCGAGAGGGCGCTGAAGCCGGCTGCATGACTCGAAAGTGTGCGGCCTCCAAAATGTGGCAGAGGGGGCCTGCGCCAGCTCGCTGCTGGCAGCTCTAACCCCGTCTTTGTCCCCGGGTCCCCATGCTGTTTCCAGTTTCAGATGCCCCGTTCAGAAAAACCACGACATCAGTCAGAGGGCATGTGTGTGCGTGCAGCCCTGCTAGATCTGAGTCCTCGATACCCTGGACATCTCCCTCTGCCTCGGCCACTTTCTCTTCTGCTCCGGGTTGTCCTTTCCCATTTGCCGGCTGATGGATGTTCTGGAAGCTTTCAGGGGCCAGGGGTGGGGAGATTGCATGCAGTATGTCAGGTGGGAGTATGCATCCTCAGCTACGAGGCTCTTGGTCTGAAGACAAGGAAGTCGGTGAGCACCCTGAAGTTCCTGCAGAATTTTGGGGGTGAGCAGGCACAGCAGTGTATTGCTCTGTTCTGGGGAGACAGTGCATCCCTTCAGTAACTTCTCAGAGGACCCCAACTCCCTCTTAAAGTAGTGATAGTGGTAGTGAAAGTCGCTCAGTCATGTCCAGCTCTTCGCGACCTCGTGGATTGTAGCCCGTCATTCGCCTCTGTCCATGGGATTCTCCAGGCAAGAATACTGGAGTGGGTTGCCATTCCCTTCTCCAGGGGATCTTCCTGACCCAGGGATCAAACCTGGGTCTCCTGCATTGCAGGTAGATTCTTTACTGTCTGAAGCATTAAAGAAGTCCCCCTCCCTTCATGTTCTCTCTCTCTCTCTCAAAAAAAAAAAAAAAAAAGCCTTGTTGTTTCTAAGTTATTCCTTCATTACCAGGAAACTCTACTTCTGCAGATACCCAAGCCTTGCCCTACATGAGCAATCCTTGGGAAAATGTAGCAAAATGCAAGCTTCCTCAGAACCATTCCATAAGGATTCAGACCTGATGGGTCCAGGATGGGACCCAGGAATTTCTACACTTTCAGCAGGCATCCCACGAGGACCATGCTCTGGATCTTGCTGCTCGGTTATAAGAATGTGCTCAGTTGCTCATTGTATCTGACTTTTTGTGACCCCATGGACCGTAGCCCGCCAGGCTCCTCTGTCCATGGGATTTCCCAGGCGAGAATACTGGAGTGGGTTGCCATTTCTTTCTCCAGGATGTTATAAGAATAGATATTCATAGAAGTTTCATTTAACACAGCCCCTCACTTTAAAATGAATTAAAGCCAAAGACTGCTAAGACATGATAAATAAAGTAACCCTTATAACGAAGCAGCTGTCTCCTTTCTTTCTCAAACAGCTTGTACTTCTTTTTGCCCAATTCCTCCTAGTATAGGGCAAGAGTTGTCCCCTGCATGCTTCTTTATCCTCAGTATAATTGTAGTGCCTGGCACCTAGTATGTGCTCAATAAGTTTATACTTAAGTAGATGTTCCCCTTTCTGGCTATCAGTCTAGTGAGAGCTGGCTTTCTTGAGAGTAAATCCCTGACTGTACACAGCCCAGTTTTGTCTGGGGGGCTGCCTGATTTCTCCAGCAGGGTTTGGGGCTGGAGGTAGCCTGCAGACCAGGGCTAATTGTTGTCACTGAGTAATTAATGCAGAATCAGGCCCTGAGTAGATTCCCAGGGAGATAGACACTGAGGGAGGCTTTCATGCTTGGTGGGATGGGAGCTGCTTTTCTCAGAGGACGTTCCCAGAGCGCCCAGGCGACTGGCGTGGTCCAGTGGGGGTGGCTTGGCAGCCGAAATGGGGTTCGTGGAGCAAGTGTGGAGGGGGCTAGTGTTGATGCCACAGTTCTGGACGGTACGGAACGTGGCAAGTCTGACCCTGGAGAAACACAAGCCCCAGGATCTGCTGTGAGAGACAGGCCCGTGTCAGCTCTGAAGGACGGGTGGGTTCCAAGTGAGGCTGTGGGTGGATGCATCCTGTGGCCTGGGCCCCCTGGACACCCCTGCCCCTTGGCCCGCTGTTCAGGGCTCCCAGTGATGCTTCCTCTGTATATCTGCCCTGCTTTTGCCTTCTGCTTTCTGGGCCCCCACGTTCCCCGAGTACCCCATGCTCTGTTTTCTGGCCATTGCTCGTGCTTGTCTCTACCCACTCCCTCTTCTGGCTAAACTCGATCATCCTTCAAATTCTAGCTCAAATATCACTTCTTCCTCAAAGCTTTCTCTGATCCCCGTGGCAGTCAGGATAGTCTGGGTTGTGCTGCAGTAACGAAGATCTTACTAGCTTGAAGAAATCGAGTTCTGGTTTTTTTGAATGAATGACTATTTAAATTCCACAGTGCTTTACAGCTTTGAAAAGTTTCACACACATGACTTTATATATTCCCGTGTGTGTTAGTTGCTTAGTCGTATCTGACACTTTTGCAGTCCCAGGGACTGTGTATCCCGCCAGGCTCCTTTGTCCATGGAGTTTCCCAGGTAAGAATCCTGGAGTGAGTAGCCATTCGCTTCTGCAAGGGATCTTCTCAACCCAGGGATTGAACCTGTGTCTCCTGCATTGCAGGAAGACTCTTTACCATCTGAGCCAGCAAGGAAGTCCCGTAATGACCCTCTGATAATTCTTTTAAAGGACCCCCTACCTGTATCTCCCCTGGCCCTGCCTTCCTTCTCCCCACTGGTAAGCACCAGTTTGTTCTCTGTATCTGTGAATCTGCTGCTCTTTGGTTTTATTTACTAGTTTGCTGTATTTTTAGATTCCTCGTACAAGTAACAGCATCCAGCACTTGTCTTTCAGCAGGGTTTCTTTCTTGCTCATACAGCGGCTCTGACCTCGGGTGGCCGGAAGGCTCACGTATCCTCTCATGAACTTGAGCTTCTAGAGGGCCGCTTGGACACATGCTTCTGTTAGGACAGCAGCAGTCGTGTGAAGGAACAGGGCAGACCACACCGCCTGGCTCTGAATGCCGCCATCTGAAGGGCCGTGTGTGCCATTGGCCACAGCAGGTCCTCTGGCCAGAGCTGAGCTCAGCAGGAACGTGTCATCACCCCTCACCCCTCAGGGAGGGACCTGGAGGGTTTGTGGACGGTCCTGCCATCTCCCGGGATCCCTGAAGTAGAGTCAGTGCTTCCCCTGGACGTCCTCCACATGGCTCTTACCGTACTGTCCCATACACCATCTCTGAACCCCCATCCGGTCCCCTTCACCCCACAGGGTGAATCCAGGACGGGTCGGGGCTGGGTCTCGTTCCTTTCTGAGACCCCCACACCAGCCCTGGTATGACCCAGAGGAGACGCTTGGTGAACGGTGGGCGCATGGCTGAGTGACCTGCCCCTGCCCCTCTGCAGCACGAGCCCCTGACCACGGTGGGGTCCGTGTGGGCCATCTCCAGCCCCCATGACTCTGGGCCCTCCATTCTGCAGGCGCCGGGTCCTGGCCATCTCGGATGGGATCGAGCACATTGGGGACCTTCGCTGGGAGCTGGCCTTGTGTCTGCTGGCGGCCTGGACCATCTGTTACTTCTGCATCTGGAAGGGGACCAAGTCCACAGGAAAGGTAAGAGATGGATCTTCAGCTCGCCGCAGGAGGGGAGGGGGCGAGTGGTCCTCGTACAGGCTCACAGGTGACCCAGAGAGTGCCCGGGGCATCAGCTCCTGATTGGGAGCTAGGAGGAGCACCGTGCAGCACTCTGGAGTCCAGAGCTGACATCCCCTGTCCACCAGCTGTTCGCCACACGCCTCGGGGTTGTTCACGCCCACCTTCTGTGCCTTGGTTTGCTCACCTGTGAAACAGCAAGGCCTCATCCTGTTTTCTTCCTGGGTTGAGAGTCATATACGGAAAGGAGAGGTGAAGAGCTTTAGAAACCAGGGAGTGCTAAACTACGACCACGGCGGGCTTTGTGACGAGGACCTGGGCTCCAGGCGTGTGCTCGGGCAGGCGGCACGGGCTGTCTCTACTGATGGCCCTGGACCTCACCTGCCTGGGGGTGAGGGGAAGGCCAGCTGCCTCCATCCTTCTGCGCTGGCCTCCAGTGCCTCACTGTCGTTTGCTTGTTTTCTAGTCGATCAGTCGTATCTGACCCTTTGCGACTCCATGGATGTAGCCCACCAGGTTCCTCTGTCCGTAGGATTTCCCAGGCAAGAATACTGGAGTAGGTTACTATTCCCTTTTCCAGGGGATCTTCCTGACCCAGGGATCAAACCCACATCTCCTGCATTGCAGCTGCTTTCTTTATGGCTGAGCCACCAGGGACCATAGGAGAAGAAAGATGGGAGCAGACAGCAAGCTCTGAGCTGCCCTGGCCTGAAAGTCACAGCAGCTCTTCCACTCCCAACCCGCTGGCCAGAGCCTGAGACACGGCCTCACCAGCTGCCAGGGAGGCTTAGACGCGAGGGGAGCAGAGGGATGTCTGATGACTGCAGCCGTCTGTGCCGCCAGGGCCACATGTGCAGCTCATGGCCAAGTCCAGCCCACTCGTGTATTTTATTAAAAAAAAAAAAGAAGGGAAGGAGAATTCGTTACCAAGATGTAGAAACCTGGTAATTTCATTTGAAATATATGAAAAAACCAACAGGAGTCCATTGTCCCTTGGAAAGTTGGAAGCCTGGGCACCACTGGGCTTGTTGTACCTGCCTGGCAGCCTTGGGCTGAGCTGAGTAGCAGCCACCTGCTTCTACGGGTATTCGCTTGGCCACAGTCCACAGTCCTGTGGCTGAGTGTCAATGCCATGAACAGCGTTAGTTGCTCAGTCGTGTCTGACTCTGTGTGAACCCATAGGTTATAGCCCACCAGGTTCTTCTGTCATGGAATTCTCCAGGCAAGAATACTGGAGTAGGTGGTCATTCCCTTCTCCAGAGGATCTTCCCGACCCAGGGATCAAACCCAGGTCTCCCATATTGCAGGCAGATTCTTTACCATCTGAGCCACCATTGGCTTCCTCATTTGCAGAAAAGAGGAAGATAGGGCTTTTTAAAAATGCCTGTGTCTTCCTGACCGTGTCGTAGTCCCTGGCTGCCGGCTTCTGGTAGGCAGTTGCTCGTAAGCTTTACTCTTAAGTCATTGGCGGAGGCAATGCGTGGAGATAAAACCTCTGAGGAAGTAAGAACTTAATGACTCTGGGACCTTTTGCAAAAGACGGTCCCCTCAGCTCCCGAGGTGGCAGGTGGGATAAAGAACCGACTGCTAAAATGGGGGAGGTGGGCAGACCCGAGTGAGAGGGCTTAGAAGGACACAGAAGAGACGCCAGCAAGCCTCACGCTATGAGCTATCAGGAGGCTGAGGACGCACTAGAAAGTCATCATGAATGTGTCAGGGACCAGAAAGTAGGACAGAGACTCTCGTGTCCCTTCAGACGCGATGATTTTGCCGATCTTTGCTTTCTCTGGCTTGTGTCTTAAAGACAATAGGATTTTTTTTTTCTGTTTTTCCAAAATATTAAAATCATTGCATTATCAATCTACTATTTTAGACTACATGCATCCTGTTCCCATGCACCACTCCCTTCCCCCTGCCCCCAGCCACTGCCTTTTTTGGCTAAAAAAAGAGGAGACAGACTGTAGCGGGTGAGAACCAGGATCTAAAATCAGGGTCCACATCCCAGGTCTGTCTCTCACTGACTGAGACCTGGGGTGAATCACTTACCTTCTCTGAGCCTGTTTCCTCTTTGGCCAAACAGGGACTGGTAAGTGAGCTCGTCTCACGAGGTGGTCGCAAGACTGAAACGCACAGCTGCACATTTTAACGCTTAGCAGAATGGAGAACTGATCGTAAGTGTGAGAAGCAGATGGTGATTTTTAAAAATCTTGTCCAACTTATTCATCCAAGAAATAGTTGCCGAGTATCTGCTTGATACCTGGCATTATTCAGTGGGCGTCTAAGAGGAGTAAAACACAGCCTCCACCCTCCACCGGTGATCTGTGTGGCAGTGCTTCGTGAGCCATCTGAGACGGGGGAGGGCTGTCATGCTTGGCACTCTTGTTGATTCTACCACGATGACCAGCTTTTCGGGTGTTCTCGCGGGGCCAGTGGGGCCTGGCTGGGTGGCGGTTGTTCAAGGCTGTGGGGAGGACAGTACAGATGAGGTTTTGATGTGTGCACATGTGTGGGCTGTCCACGTGAATGTGTGGCCTTGCTCAGGCCTGGGCGTGGGCCATGGCGGGAGGAAATTCAGTCCCAAGACAGGACCGCTTGCCACTGGTGGGACCGTCAAGCCTGTGTGTCAGAGAATCCTAAGGCAGGGACCCAGTATCCAGGAAGGACCAGCAGGCTGCATGCTGGGGGACTTCAGAAGAGGTTTCGGGGGAGGCAGGATGATGGTTACTGAGTGCTTCACAAGCCCACTCCATTCAGAGCTTGAAACAACTGCATGAGACACAGGGGCTGGCATTATCTCCATTGTACAGATGAGGAAACTGAGGATTTGTGGGGTTATATAACCCCACAAGGACACTCAAGAACACTCAAGTGGGGAAGGGGGAGGGGCTGGGATTGACTTCACGCCTTGGTAACTGCATAGCCCAGGCTCTGGGTGAGTGCACCATCAATCCTGTCACGTGTGACCTGAGGACAGTGACCGTTTCCTTACAGGTGGCTTATGAAGAGGCTGTTAAGAGCACATAGTAGGTGCTCAGTGACTGTTGGATGCAGCTAAATGGTCCCATTAAGGGAAATGTTGACATGAGCAATTAAGTCCTTTCCTTAAGACTGGGCTTCATGGTCTCTTCTCCATGTTCCCTGCCCAAGACCAGGGTGAGTGTCCAGGATGAGATGTGGGTTTCAGGACCTGCAAGGCTCCTTGGAGACTCTCTGGTCCATCCACACCCATGTTTTATGGATGAGGAAACTGAGGTTCAGAGAGCAGAAGGGACTTGTTCACAGTCACCTGGTGAGTAAGCATCAGGTCAGGACCTGCTCTGGTGGCCCAGCTCCCTTGTTGTTCAGTTGCTCAGTCGTGTCCGAGTCTTTGCAACCCCAGGGACTGTGGCATGCCAGGCTTCCTTGTCCGTCACCATCTCCCAGAGCTTGCTCAAACTCATGTCCATCAAGTCGGTGATGCCATCCAACCATCTCATCCTCTGTCGCCCACTTCTCCTCCTGCCCTTAGTCCTTCCCTCCCAGCATGAGGGACTTCCCTGGCTGCTTATCAATGACAAGGTTCTGGAGGTCACATCTGACAGGTCGAGGAGACTAGGAAATCCCAGATCAGCGTGTGCGCTCTAGGGTCCGATGCTTTTATTTATTTATTTTTTTACTGTGTATTCACCTCACCTTGGATGTGAGCCTAGTGTCCAGAGGCTTTTCAGATTTTATGTAAAAGCAGTTAAAAATAAACGCAGGCCATCTGAGTCTTGGTGAGTGGGCAGAGGTCGCCCCTGCCGCCTGCCTGTAGTGCTCTGGCAGAGTCGCCCTCAGGGGCCAGTTCAAGGAAGTGGGAGGGGCTCCATCTTCCTGCTGTTGTCCAGGCCATGCCCGAGCTGGCATTCCCTCTTCACCCCAAGCTCCAGCCCGCTATCCACACCTGGGCCTCAGGAGAAATTTCTGAAATTTCATCAGGTTGAGGAAAAGTTCCTGGCTCCATCCCATCTCCAAGGCAAAAACTGTAACCTCGACTTTAACTCAGCTGAGACCACGACCCTTGCTCAGGAGTGGATGCAGACACTGCAGGCTCCGCCTCTTGGCAGGTGCTTCTGTCAGTGTGGATTTGGGATCAGGGCTTCCCTGGTGGCTCGGACAGTAAAGAATCTGCCTGCAATGCCGGAGACCCAGGTTCAGTCCCTGGATCGGGAAGATTCCCTGGAGGAGGGCATGGCAACCCACTCCAGTATTCTTCCCTGGAGAGCCCCATGCACAGAGGAGCCTGGTGGGCTACAGTCCATGGGGTCACAAAGAGTCAGACACAGCTGGTAGACTAACACTTTGTCTTTTCACTTCATAAATAAGTAGATCCCAGGTGAGGCTGTGGCAAGGCCGCAGGTGGAGGTGTGACAGTGCTCTCCATTGGTCTGCGGGGCGGTATGTGGGCCCCGAGGCTGTGCTGGCATCGGTGTGCCCCACCCCACGAAGGATGATTGCTGCATGTGACCTTCAGCTCCATCTTCTCCTGTACCTTCCTCAGCACTTTCCATCTGTCTGACATCACAGACCCACATTCAGGGTCTCCCAGGGTCTGAGTGAGCAACCTGGACGCTCAGGGGAGGCTGCTCAGGCTGGAGAGATGGTCTCTGGGTTCCAGCCTCAGTGCAGAGCAAGGGGCACACGACTGCTGATTAGTAGACTTTTGTGGAAAGGGTGAATCCCCCTGTGCGGGGGCTCCCTGCGAGGTGCCAGGATGCACCCAGGAGGACGGTAGACAGTCCTGCCCCCGCAGAGTGTGCAGTCCACCCACAGATGAGCAATTAAGGTTCTGTGTAGTAGTGCTCACATGAAGCAGTAGAACCAGAGAATCAGGTCCTGTGAGCAAGGGGATTCTAATGGCAGAGCCCCAGCTCTGGAATATTAGAATACAGTTTGTCTGGGCTAGGAGGATTTAAGTCCAAACCCTACTGTACAAGTAAGGAGGTGGAGGCCCAGAGAGGTCGCGAAATTTGTCTGAGGCCATCCTGCTTGGAAGGAGCAGAGCTGGAATTCAGTTCTGGGTCTCTCTGCTTTCCCTAAAACTGGTCCTCATCTGTTCCGATACCTGCAGCTGGGGGCTCATGTCCAGCTTCAAAGACAACTTGTAGATCCGATTTCTGAGCGTGTGGCAAGGGCTTAGTGAGCCATTTATTTTCTTGCCCCAGGTTTAGTTCCACACAGTTACTCATCCCCTTTCTCTAGACGGTATTGAAAATCCCCAGAAGTCTGGATTAACAAAATAAATAAGAACATTTCTCAATTGTAAATGAGTAAATATAGGATTCTGAAACACTTGGTTTCTTTAGGAAGAAACTTCCAAGCTATTAATAAGTTGTCATCTTCTGGATGATAAACATTTTCAGTCTGGATAATTGAAATCAAGTGGCTAAGACATGGAGACAGCTTTGTGATTTTCCTGTGTTCTTGGTTTTTTGTTTTGCTTTTGGAGATTTTCTCTTTTTAGAGCATTTTTAGTTTCACAGCAGAGTGAAGCAGAAAGTACAGGGATTTCTCATCTACTCCCTGCCCTGACACTGTGTTCCCTCCCCCATTATCAACAACCCCTACCAGAGTGGTACATTGGTTAAAACTGATGAGCCTACACAGACATATCATATTCTTCAAAAGTCTATAATTTATATTAGGGCTCACTTTTGGTGTTGTACACTCTGTGACTTTGGACAAATGTGTAATCCTGGCAGGCTACAGTCCACGGGGTCGTGAAATGTCACACACGACGGAGCAACTAAGCACACACGTAACGCTTAATGCCTAAATCGCTCGTGGGCCAGACAGTAAAGAATCTGCCTGCAGTGCAGGAGACCCTGGTTTGATCGCTGGGTGGGGAAGATCCCCTGGAGAAGGGAATGGCAACCAACTCCAGTATTCTTGCCTGGAGAATTCCATGGACAGAGGAGCCTAGCAAGATACAGTCCATGGGATTGCAAAGAGTTGTACATGACTGAGTGATTAACACTTTCACTTTTATAATGTATAATGACATGGATCTAATATTAAAGTCTCATATAAAGCAGTTCTACCACCCTAAAAATCTGTGCACTTCCTGTACATCTCCCCCCACTTTCCCCATCCCTGGCAACCACGAAAACCCAATCTTTTTGCTGTCTCCGTACTTCTGACTTTTCTAGAGTACCATATCATTGAAATGATACTGTTTGTAGCTTTTTTTAAGATTGACTTCTTTCACTTAGCAAGGTGCATTTAAGTTTCCTCCATGTCTTTTTGTGTCTTGATAGCTCATGTCTTTTTATCACTGACTAATAATATCCTGTTGTCTGGATATGTACCACATTCACCTGTGGATGGACGTCTTGGGTACTTCCAAGGTTGACAACTAGGAATAAAGCTATTATGAACATTCATGTATAAGGATTTGTATGGGCTTAAGTTTTCAACTCTTTGGATAGATACCAGGGAGCTTGACTGCTGGTTCTTACGGTAAGAGTATGTTTAATTTCATATGAAACTACTGGACTATCTCCACTGTGCCATCTTACGTTCCCACCTTCAGTGTAAGAGAGTCTCTGTTGCTCTGCATCCTTGGCAGCGTTTGGTATCATCAGTGTTTTGGATTTGAGCTGTCCTACATCCTGACTGGTATGTGGGGCCTCCCTGGTGGCACTGTGGTAAAGAATCCACCTGCCAAGCAGGACACTCGGGTTTGATCCCTGGTTCAGGAAGATTGCCCGGAAAA
>SJYX01005456.1:211071-281399 GCA_006410675.1 Oreotragus oreotragus
ATTGATATGAATCCACCACGGGTGTACATGAACTCCCAAACATGAACCCCCCTCCCACCTCCCACCCCACATCATCCCTCCGGTTCATCCCCATGCACCAGCCCCAAGCATCCTGCATCGAACATAGACTGGCGATTTGTTTCTTACATGATAGTATACATATTTCAATGCTGCTGCTACCGCAGCTAAGTCACTTCAGTCGTGTCCGACTCTGTGTGACCCCATAGACGGCAGCCCACCAGGCTCCCCCATCCCTGGGATTCTCCAGGCAAGAATACTGGAGTGGGTTGCCATTTTCAATGCTAGATGACCTTTTATAGTTGTGCATTTTGCATTTAGATCTATGACCCATTTTGGGTAAATTTTTGTAAAGGGTGTAGGGTATGTGTCTCAGTTCATTTCTGCATATGAATGTCTGTTTGTTGAAAAGTCTTTGCTTTTTACTCGTTTTTTGTCACCAGATTCGTCTTGCCCATCTCTGCCACCAGGTCCTTTCTGTGGTCTCATAGGCCTGAAACCACTAACTCATTTGGACAACTTCTCCTCTAACATCTCGTCTAAGTATTAACCAAGCCTACCTTATAATCACCTTAGAAAACACCCTGTCTTCTCCATTTTTGTTGTCCATCCATCCACTCTCCTACCCACCTAGACATTTAACAATATCTCCCCAGGTCCTCCTGAGAGAAAATTGCTCTTAGAATTTCCCATTTGCACAAACATATTGATAGTGAAAGTCACTCAGTCTTGTCCGACTCTTTGCAACCCCACAGACTATACAGTCTGAGAAATTTTCCAGGCCAGAATACTGGAGTGGGTAGCCTTTCCTTTCTCCAGGGGATCGTCCCAACCCAGGGATCGAACCCAGGNAGAATTTCCCATTTGCACAAACATATTGATAGTGAAAGTCACTCAGTCTTGTCCGACTCTTTGCAACCCCACAGACTATACAGTCTGAGAAATTTTCCAGGCCAGAATACTGGAGTGGGTAGCCTTTCCTTTCTCCAGGGGATCGTCCCAACCCAGGGATCGAACCCAGGTCTCCCGCATTGCAGGAGAATTCTTTACCAACTGAGCTATCAGGGAAGCCTGTTGCTGACATGCAAAATGACACAACCGAAATCCTTTATGCTCTACAGAACAATAATTAAAATAAATTCCAGGTGTTCTTGTCTTTATTCTGTGTTGTCCTACTACAGCACGGAAACATTCGAGTAGGGTGATCCTAGTACCTGCTCTGCATGCTTGCTGAAGATTGTAAAGACTCATCTTTACTGTGTGTCCTTGTCCTGTGGCTTTGCTAGGCCTTAGCCTGACCCACAGATCAGTCAGCATTGGTCTTTCACAGAAAATCTGACCCATGACCTGCTTTTGTAAATAAGGTTTTGCTGGAGCACAGCCACATCCATCTTTCTGCATTGCTGTCAACTTCTTTTGTGCTGGTACAATGACAGAGTTCAGTAATTGCAGCAGAGTATGTGGACCCACAAAGCCTAAAATATGCACTATCTGGCCCTTCACAGAAAAAGTTCTTGGATCTCTAATCTGTTAAACTAATTCATGAAAACTGTTTGCCATGCAAAAAGAAACTAACATCTAAATTGTTGCCACCCAAAGCATGGACCATTTGAGATACTGAAAAGTTACAGTGATGATTTGGGATGGAGAGCTTTTCCGAAGGATCCTTAAAAATCTCACCCCAGCCTTGCCAGCTCCCAAATGTGCTGGGGTTTTGTATCTAAATGCTCACTTGCAGTGAGTGTTACTCATTGATTATTTTATTAATCCACTAAGTGCCTTATTGATCACCTACTGTGTGCTAGGTACGAGACTGGGGGAACTCTTTTTAGGGGTGAGTGAGTCAGACTGTGAAGCTGATTGTCAGATGAAGAATGAGCAGTTATAGGAATATTGTGGGTAGAGAATGGGGGCTGGAGGGGAAAAACCAAGGCAGGCGGTCTCCTTGGGGTGAGGGGGGTAAAGGAAAGTACTACTGAGTGGGGCCCCCATCTGTGATGGCAAGGATGGGAAGGGAGTGTCCAGGTGAGCAGCACAGATGAAATTCTCAAGTGGGGGAAGGACCTGGTGAATTGGAGAGGTGACACAGAACTGAGGCCAGATGGAGTGGATGGTGGCATGTGATAGGGCAGGGCTCAGACCTTGCAGACTTTCTCAGCTGTGCTGAGCGGTCGGGGATTTTATTCTAAGGGCAGTGGAGAACCACTGGAAGATGTTAGGCAAGGGTAACATGATCTGACTTTCATCCTTAAAAACTGGCTCTGGCTACTCATTGTGAATGGGTGGCGGGGGTGGGGGGGGCTGCGGAATGGAGAGGTTAGGGAACCCAGTTAGTGTATGTCCAGGGTGGAGGTGCAGTGCACGGAGAGAGGTGGTCCAATCAGAGACACCTTCCAGTGTGGCATCCTCGTTCTGCAGGACCTGATGGTGCACCAGAGTTTGAGAACTTTCTCTTTTTTGACCTTTTTTAAAAAAATGTATCTATTTATGGCTGCGCTGGGTCTTCGTTGCTGCTGGTGGCCTTTCTCTCGTTGCAGAGAGCAGGGGCTACCCTGTGTTGCAGGGCGCAGGCCTCTCACTGGTGGCTTATCTTGCTGTGGAACCCAGGCTCTAGAGCACATGGGCTTCAGTAGTTGCTGCACGCGGACTCAGTGGTTGTGGCTTATGGGCTTAGTTGTCCCAGAGCATGTGGGATCTTCCTGGACCAGGGATCGAACTGGTGTCCCCTGCATTGCAAGGTGGATTCCTAACCACTGAACCACCAGGGAAGCCCTCATTTTTGACTTTTGAATGGGGTGACTGGCCCAGCTCTTGCCTGGATGGTTTGCCCTCTGCAGGCAGCCCTCCCTGCCCACCAGATAGTCAGGTGCCCTCTCCTGCTGCCCCCACACCCCCCGGGCTGGCTCCTGTTCTCTGCTGTGTCTCCCTGAGCGTTCCCCCTTCTGTCCTCCTCTGGAGAATGATTTATGGATTTTTCCCCCTCGTTTCCTGGTCTCCAGGAGCAGTGGTTGGGAGGGGAGGGTGCTGCAAAAACAATTCTGGGCCCCTCCCCCCCTCCTCCTGCTGCCACTTTAAAGGAAGCTGCAGGATTAGCTGGGATTTTAAGAAGAATCCTGCCTTTTCACTGCTTTAGGCCACTGTTTTTATCCTTTTCAGAGCTCCAGGACACCAAGGCAGGAAAAAAGAAAACACACACAGACAGACGCACTCACACAGAAACAGCTGCAAATAGCCTTGAATTGATTTTTTTTTCTTTTCCTTCCTTCATTCACCAAGTAGAGGAGTTGGAGGTAATACAAGGACTCTTTTTTTTTTCCATTTATTAAAGTATAGCTGACTTACAATATTAGTTTCAGGTATACAACCTAGTGGTTCAGTAATCTTATAGATTAGACTCCAGATGAAGTTATTTTGAGAGACTGGCTCCACTCCCTATGCTGTACTTACATCCCTGTAACTTATTTGTTTTATACCTAGCAGTTTGTGCCTCTTAGTCCCCTTCACCTAACTAGTTTGTTTTCTGTATCTGTGCGTGTGCTTCTGTTTGTTTCACGTGTACAAAGACTCTTTTTTCTCCTTTTCTTTCATTTATTTATTTAATTTTGGCTCTGCTGGGTCTTGGTTGCCGTGTGTGGGCTTTCTCTAGTTGCAGTGAGCAGGCCTACTGTTTCATTGTGCCATGCCAACTTCTCACTGGCGTGCCTTCTCTTGTTGCACACAGAAGCTTGGTGGGCTGTAGCCCATGGGGTTGCAAAGAGTCAGACATGACTTAGCGACTTAACAACAACAAACATTCTTGTTGCAGAGCGTGGGATCTCGGGTGTCTGGGCCTCAGTAGTTGCAGTGCGTTGGCTCAGTAGTTGGGGTGCAGGGGCTTAGTTGCTCCACAGCATGTGGGATCTTCCCAGACCAGGGATCAAACCCTTATCCCCTGTGTTGCAAGGTGGACTCAACCACTGGCCCACCAGGGAAGCCCTGGTACAACGACTCTTAAACAGCCTGCCTCCTCTGCATGGTGCTAATGGTGAAGAAGATGCTTAGGTGGCACTTTGATCTGGGCCTAGTTCCAAGGCCCTTGCTACATTAACCCACTGAGCATTCCCTGGTGACTCAGATGATAAAGAATCTGCCTGCAATGTGGGAGACCCGGGTTCGGTCCCTGGAGAGGGAAATGGCAACCCACTCCAGTATTCTTGCCTGGAGAATTCCATGGACAGAGGACCCTGGAGGACTACAGTCCATGGGGTCGCAGAGTCAGACATGACTGAGCGACCAACACACACACAGATGAGAACAGTATGGTTGTTATCCCCATTTTGCAGATGAGAGGACAGAGGCTCACAGAGCTTAAGCTGCTTGTGCTAAGATCCTGGGGGAACGGATGCCTCCAGGATCGGAGAGGAGCAGGGTGGGGCCCCTTGGCAGGTGAGGGTGCCTGCTCCCGCCAGCTTACCCCTGACCTGCCAGATGGAGATGCAGGCTGGGGAGCGGGTATCAATAGCTCCTCCTCAACTGTGTGCCTTTCCCCGCCCCCTCCACCCCACTGCCACCAAGGCAAGCCAGAGCTGCCAGCAGGAGAGCCATCAGGAGCCCCACACAGAAAATTTATTCTTCAGGAGCACCCTGTAAAGTGGCTGATGGACTCAATGAGGCGTAAAGCATCAGCAAAGCGGGCAGGGGGAGTGAAAGGGAAAGATGTGTGAAAGGGAAGAGAACAGGCCCAGGAAAGGAACTGGGCAGCGCTGTCTCTGGGCCCTCAAGTGGCCTTTGTTGCAGCCCGAAGCAAGCGGGAACGGCGTTGGTGGTGGGGCTCTCCCAGCGCCCGGCTGCTGTCTGCATTCAGAGAGGAAACTAGAGCGTTCATGAGATGCATGCAGAGAGCCCCGCGAGGAGATCTCCTGCCCTCCAGCCCCAGGGCCCGAGGACACCCGAAGCCGCTGCCGAGGGTCCTTTGTGCGGCATTGGGAGCTCTCACACCACTGGTCTGGGGAGAGCCGTCGATTGTCACATGAAGTCAAAAGAGTTTAGCGTCTTGATTCAGCCCTTTCTTTGGCCTTGAATGACAGCGCTTCACCTTTAGCGGGAACCCTGGCAGCGAGGAGGGTTGGAAAGGAGGGAAGCTTTGCGACTGGGTAATACTGTCTTTATTGAAGCACAAAGGCCCCCCCCAAAGTCCGAGTGGTTGCTGGTGGGAGGGGTCCTACAGGGCTGGCTGCCTCCTGAGAAACCCTTCAGCACACAGAGGGGGGCCCGAGGGGACTGGGTGCTGTTAACTCTTCCAGAGCACCCCAGGGAGCACAGCCCCACCCATACACATCCGTGTCACTGGGAAATGAACTGCCCTCCTGAGTGGCAGAGGCAAGGAGTCCAGATGGCTTTGAGCTCCACTTGAGATCAGGCATGATGCCACAGATTCAGCCAGAAACAGGCAGAGGTATTTGTGGTGTGCCACTTCAATCTTAGTGCCAGGCTGAGCACTGCAGGGGAAGTTTAAAAATATTGCTAGCTGGGACTTCCGTGGTAGTCCAGTGGTTAAGACTCCATGCTTCCAGTGCTGGGGACACAGGTTTGATCCCTGCTTGGGGACCTAAGATCCCACATGCCGCTTGGCATAGCCAAAAAAAAAAAGTAAAAAATGAGATAAATAAATAAAAATAAAAGACTTACTCGCTGTGTACCCTGCCTTCAAGAATCGGGCAAAGAAGCCGAAGACAGAGCTGGTAATAGAGAATGGAATGAGCCCACGTTTGGAGTCAGGAGTCCTGCCCCACCACGTGCCAGCAGCGTGGGTCAGTGCAGGCCATCACCAGCCTCACTGGCTGTTCCCGTCACTCCATTTCTCTAGGCCTCAGTTTCCCCTTCTTTCAAGTGTAGTATAACAGGTGCGGTGACAGGTGGCGGGTCCTGTGTTGGTGTCACTAGAACCTTTGAACCACAGCTTGCTTGGGAGGTGCAGGATATGGGGTCAGTGTGTCCAGGAGGCTCTGGGCAGGTGACATGTGGGCTGGCTCTGGCAGGTGTGATGGGAAAGGTGACGGACAAAGACCCAAAGAGGCATTGGGGGAGCAGAGAGGGAAGGCGTGAGTCTGTGCAGAGTGCAGCCTGGGCGGTTAAGCTGAGGCTGGCCTGTCGTGGAGGCAGCAGTCACTCCAGTGTATTGTCTCCCTCCGGGGGCTTGCCGCTACCCCTGCTCTGCACCCTTGTGGCCACCTGTGTCGGTCAGCATTCAGCCAGAGCAGCAGAACCAGCAGATTCCGTACGAAGCGTTGGTGTTGCGAGGGTGGGCCGGGCGAGGCTGGCGTGCAGAGGGCAGGCTGCAGCTCTCTGTAGGAGACCATGGCAGTGACCACAGGCGAACCTTCCTCGTTAGAGAAGCCTCAGTTCTGCTATTAAGGCTTTTCCATCAATTGCATCAACCTACCCAGATCATGTAGAACAATCTCTCTCACTGAAAGTCAACGGATTTTGGATTTTGATGCTACCTATAAGACACCTCCAGAAAACTAAGGTCATTGCACTCAGCCCCATCGCTTCATGGCAGCTAGACTGGGAAAGAGTAGAGGCAGCGGCAGGCTGTATTTTCTTGGGCTCCAGAGTCACTGCCCATGGTGATGGCAGCCGTGAGAGTAAAAGGCGCTTGCTGCTTGGCAGGAAAGCTGTGACAGACCTAGACAGCACATTAAAAAACCAGAGAAATCACTTTGCAAGTCAGGGTCCCTATAGTCAAAGCTGTGACTTTTCCAGGAGTCATGTACAGATGGGAGAGCTGGGCCATAAAGAAGGCTGAGCGCTGAAGAATTGGTGCTTTCCAGTTAAGACTCTTGAGAGTCCCTTGGACTGCAAGGAGATCAAACCAGTCAATCCTAATGGAAATCAGTCCTGAGTATTCATTAGAAGGACTGATGCTAATGATGAAGCACCAATACTTTGGCCACGTGATATGAAGAGGCAACTCATTGGAAAAGACCCTGATGCTAGGAAAGATTAAAGGCAGGAGGAGAAGGAGGTGACAGAATGAGATGGTTGGATGGCGTCACCGACTCAATGGACATGAGTTTGAGCAGACTCTGGGAAGGACAGGGAAACCTGGCGTGTTGCAGTCCATGGGGTCACACGGAGCAGCTGAACAACAAGCTCCTCCTTCCCTACCACCCTGCTTTCTCCTCCTCCTCCTCCAGGAAGCCTTCTGGGGCCCCACACCCCATCCTTCTCAACCTCCTTTTCCCTTCACTGATGGCTCTCGCCCACAGCAGCTTCCAGCTGTGCTGTGTTGGCCTCTCATTGTCTCGTGACTGCTGGGCTTGTGGGTCCAGAGACGTTTCTTACCCCGTAGGGCAAATATTTATGAAACATTCCTGTGTACCATGTCCTGTGCCCAGGACCACAGATATCAACTCTAAACAAGTTTAGAGGCTGGGTGTGTAGGCAGAGAAGTAAATAGACAGTTACAAAATGTCCCTGTGCTGGAGATGAATGCGACCCCAGAAGGCAGTGGGATCCAAGCTGGCTGGGGAGGTGCAGATGGTTATTAATTACCCAAAGGCAGAGGAGAAAGGAGATTCTAGGTCAAAGGGCCCAGGTACAAAGGCCAAAAAGCTAGCATACTCCCCCTCCCTATTTTCTTCTTTCCCTCCTCCTTCCTCCTCGTATATGTTGACAGAGCATCCACTGCACAATGGGCTGATTAGTTGCTCAGTTGTGTCCGACTCTTTGCAACCCCGTGGACAACTACAGTCTGTGGGATTTCCCAGGCAAGAACATTGGAGTGGGTTGCTATTTCCTTCTCCAGGGGATCTTCCCAACCCAGGGATTAAACTTGGTTCCCCGGCACTGGCAGGCAGATTCATTGCCACTGAGCCACCTGGGAAGCCCTGCATGACCAGGGCCCTTGTGCATGTTTCTGTGTCCAGGGTAACTCACATGGTAGATACTGGGAACCATCACTTGTTGATTCAGTCAGCAAACAAATGTGTGTTTGCTTGTCACGTGGTAGGACCTGTTTGATTGAGGTAAAAGTTCTGAAGCCTTTCCTGGCAGTCACACAACCAAGCTTTCTCCCCTGACCTCCCCTGCGGGTAAAGAAACAGCAAAAGGAAAACCCGTCTTGGGGGAGAGGGGTGGAAAATGGAGCAGGGTGAATGGGAATGTGCGCAGTCCGGCTGCAGCTGTAGGTGCAAGACCCTCTGTGGGGACAAGATGCAGATGAAGGGCAATTGCAGGTGGGGAGGGGTGCAGGGAGGTGGGCAGGGGGCCACAGAAGCTGAAGAATCGCGCGGCCCAGGTTCTAAATGCGGATCCTCCCCCAGCTGGGCAAATGACTTTGACTTTACAGAGCGCCAACTGGGTGCCTGATGTTGGGCTCAGTGCTTCTGTTCATTGTCTAATTTAGCCCCCAACAGATGGACAGGGGAGTGTCAGCAAGTCCACTTTAAAAGTGAAGTCCTGGAGGGCTAAGTGATGTGCTTGGATAGGTCACATGGCTAGTGGAGACAAGATTTGATCCTACACTTGATCTTAGCCAAAAGGCCGAGACGCTGTCGGAGACAAGATTTGAACCCAGGTCTACAGAGGGTCGCAGAGAGTCAGACACAACTGAGCGATAAAGCACGCACGTTACCTAGGTGGCTCCCCAGCCAGCGTTCTTCCCAGTGGTGAATGCAGACCCTTCAGTAAGTGAGCCTCCACCTGCCTGTGAGCCTTTCATTAGAAGGACCGATGCTAATGATGAAGCACCAATACTTTGGCCACGTGATATGAAGAGGCAACTCATTGGAAAAGACCCTGATGCTAGGAAAGATTAAAGGCAGGAGGAGAAGGAGGTGACAGAATGAGATGGTTGGATGGCGTCACCGACTCAATGGACATGAGTTTGAGCAGACTCTGGGAAGGACAGGGAAACCTGGCGTGTTGCAGTTCATGGGGTCACACGGAGCAGCTGAACAACAAGCTCCTCCTTCCCTACCACCCTGCTTTCTCCTCCTCCTCCTCCAGGAAGCCTTCTGGGGCCCCACACCCCATCCTTCTCAACCTCCTTTTCCCTTCACTGATGGCTCTCGCCCACAGCAGCTTCCAGCTGTGCTGTGTTGGCCTCTCATTGTCTCGTGACTGCTGGGCTTGTGGGTCCAGAGACGTTTCTTACCCCATAGGGCAAATATTTATGAAACATTCCTGTGTACCATGTCCTGTGCCCAGGACCACAGATATCAACTCTAAACAAGTTTAGAGGCTGGGTGTGTAGGCAGAGAAGTAAATAGACAGTTACAAAATGTCCCTGTGCTGGAGATGAATGCGACCCCAGAAGGCAGTGGGATCCAAGCTGGCTGGGGAGGTGCAGATGGTTATTAATTACCCAAAGGCAGAGGAGAAAGGAGATTCTAGGTCAAAGGGCCCAGGTACAAAGGCCAAAAAGCTAGCATACTCCCCCTCCCTATTTTCTTCTTTCCCTCCTCCTTCCTCCTCGTATATGTTGACAGAGCATCCACTGCACAATGGGCTGATTAGTTGCTCAGTTGTGTCCGACTCTTTGCAACCCCGTGGACAACTACAGTCTGTGGGATTTCCCAGGCAAGAACATTGGAGTGGGTTGCTATTTCCTTCTCCAGGGGATCTTCCCAACCCAGGGATTAAACTTGGTTCCCTGGCACTGGCAGGCAGATTCATTGCCACTGAGCCACCTGGGAAGCCCTGCATGACCAGGGCCCTTGTGCATGTTTCTGTGTCCAGGGTAACTCACATGGTAGATACTGGGAACCATCACTTGTTGATTCAGTCAGCAAACAAATGTGTGTTTGCTTGTCACGTGGTAGGACCTGTTTGATTGAGGTAAAAGTTCTGAAGCCTTTCCTGGCAGTCACACAACCAAGCTTTCTCCCCTGACCTCCCCTGCGGGTAAAGAAACAGCAAAAGGAAAACCCGTCTTGGGGGAGAGGGGTGGAAAATGGAGCAGGGTGAATGGGAATGTGCGCAGTCCGGCTGCAGCTGTAGGTGCAAGACCCTCTGTGGGGACAAGATGCAGATGAAGGGCAATTGCAGGTGGGGAGGGGTGCAGGGAGGTGGGCAGGGGGCCACAGAAGCTGAAGAATCGCGCGGCCCAGGTTCTAAATGCGGATCCTCCCCCAGCTGGGCAAATGACTTTGACTTTACAGAGCGCCAACTGGATGCCTGATGTTGGGCTCAGTGCTTCTGTTCATTGTCTAATTTAGCCCCCAACAGATGGACAGGGGAGTGTCAGCAAGTCCACTTTAAAAGTGAAGTCCTGGAGGGCTAAGTGATGTGCTTGGATAGGTCACATGGCTAGTGGAGACAAGATTTGATCCTACACTTGATCTTAGCCAAAAGGCCGAGACGCTGTCGGAGACAAGATTTGAACCCAGGTCTACAGAGGGTCGCAGAGAGTCAGACACAACTGAGCGATAAAGCACGCACGTTACCTAGGTGGCTCCCCAGCCAGCGTTCTTCCCAGTGGTGAATGCAGACCCTTCAGTAAGTGAGCCTCCACCTGCCTGTGAGCCTGAGTGTGCACCACTCGCCCAGCGCTGTTGGTGGGGGACGAGCAGGTGGGGCGGGGGTGGGGGAGAGCAGAGCCAGGTGGACAGAGTTTGCATCACAGCCCTGCCTCCAGCGTGACCTCCGGTGTGCGCCTTTCTTTGCCTTGGAGCTGCTTCCTCGGCCTTCACCACAGGATCGTCAGTGCACACATCTCATTGGGTTGCTCTGGACCTTGAATGAGGTGATGCCTGTAAGTTACCTGCTTGTCACACAGTAAACACACGAATTGCAATTGTTTTTATTTTATGGCTGTGATTTCTATAAACCCATGCTCCAACTTCAAAGAGTTTTCAGTCTAGTGGGGCAGTAAGACTGGATTCATTCACTTGAAGATAATAACAGGATTTTGTAGTATAGATCACAGGGCCCCCAACCTCTAGGCCACTGGATGGTACCTCCTGTCAGATCAGTGGCAAAATTAGAAGTAAAGTGTGCAATAAATGTAATACTCTTGAATCATCCTGAAACCATCTCCCATCCTCACCCTGGTCCATGGGAAAACTGTCTTCCATGAAACCAGTCCCTGGTGCCAGAAAAGTTGGGGACCACTGGATAGATGATGGCCCAGTCACTGCTGGGATGGAGTTTCAATAAGGAAGTTGCTGTGGACCACAGCATTCTGGAAGGGCCTCCTGGGAGGAGGTGTGAGTGGCCCATTGAAAGACAGCCATGTGGAGGGCAGGGCTGTGCCTTCCAGGGGTACAGAGAAGGGGCATCAGGGGTGGCCGTGGAGGCTGGGAGGTGATAGGCTGGGCCAGGCTCCAGGGTTGTGCTAGACTAGGTCCTGTGGGTAGTGGGGAGCCATTGAGAGTCTTGTGCATACTTGTGTGTGTTCAGTCACTCAGTTGTGTCTGACTCTTTGAGACCCTATGGACTGTGTAGCCCACCAGGCTCCTCTGCCCATGGGATTCTGTCCAGTATTCTCTAGGCAAGAATACTGGAGGGGGTAGCCATTTCCGTCCTCTAGGGGATCTTCCCGGCCCAGGAACTGAACCCGTGTTTCCCACATCTCCTGCACTGCAGGCAGATTCTTTACTGCTGAGCAACTGGGGAAGCCCTTGAGAGTTCTTGAGCAGGGGTGTATTGGAGAGTAGAGGGATCACTGACAGGCCCTTAGATTGCTGTCTGTGCTGGGCAGCATCTCTCTTCCTTGCTGATTGACAGCAACTCTCCCCCAATGGATAATAAACAAGACCCCCCCGCCCAATCTAGTGAGAACATAGCAGCAGATGGTAACTCACTCTGCAAAAGCCAGGCATGACTGTGGTCCTGAATCACAACCATGCTATGTCACAGTTTGACTGGCCCAGTACTCTGGCGGTTATCATATCAAAACCAGGAAGCCAGTGCTGACTCCATGCCCGCCCTGGCACCACGGCCTTCATGAGCCCTGTTGGTAGACCCAGCACCCCTGTTGATGATGAGGTTTGTATTAGTGCCTCCTTACCACCTGGAAATCCAGGTCGTCAATAATCTACCAGCCCAGGTTAAGTCCAAGAAAATCTATAGAATACCCCCTTTATATTTTAAAGGACAAGCAGAAAGGAAACAACATATACTAAAACAACATGTGTTTCACCATGTAAACGCTCAGGTACAAACATGCCAGACTCAACAGGGGCGGGCACCACCCTGGTGTGATTGCATTCGACTATGAGATGGGAGGGCCGAGGTGCCACTGAATGTTGTCGGTTCTTTTCCTCTGCAGTTTACATCTTGAAATAAGAGCTGAGCGATACATTATGATAGAATCACCATGAATGCCACGACCACAAGCGTGGACTGATAGGAAGAGGTGGCACTGGCCACTTGGGTTCCACCAGTGGCATTGCCAGTAGTGACATGATTTTCTCAACTGATGGATAACATTTGGTAAAGCACCGAATTAAAGAGAGCACAGTCCATTTCCATTCATATGGTAAATTGCATTTCTGGAATATTCAGTTTCTATTAAAATGAGGTGAAAATACTTTGAGGTTATATGTAAAACAGAGTTAGATCCTAGGCTTAATAGTTATAAGCAGGACGTCTCTGGCGGGCCAGTGGTTAAGACTCCGAGTTTCCAATGCAGCGGGGCGCAGGTTTGACCCCTAGATGAGGGACTGAGACCCGCGTGCTGTGTGGCATGGCCAAAAAAATATTATAAGCTACACACATGAGTGTCTGGTGGCACATTTGGAAATCCTGAGAAATAGGGCAGTACTGTTGTGGGGGACTGTGCCCATGCATGTAGGATTGCCAGCTTACCTTGGTCATTAAATGCTGACCCCCAGACTTTATTGTCACCTTAAATAGCCCTTGAGCTTCCCTGATGGCTTGGCAGGTAAAGAATCCACCCCCAATGCAGAAGATGCAAGAGATTCAGTTTCTATCCCTGGGTGGCGAAGATCCCCTGGAGGAGGGCATGGCAACTCACTCCACTATTCTTGCCTAGAGAATCCCATGGACAGAGGAGCCTGGTGGGCTACACTCCATGGGGTCACCAAGAGTCGGACACGACTGAAGCAATTGCACATGCATGCAAAAAACCCTTATATGTCCCCTGGTGGCCCTTTAGAGGACAATACTGCTTTTGCAGCAACTGCCAACTTGTATTAAATTCTTTAAACTTCACAACCATCCTATGAAGTTGATGTTTTCATTCCCACTTCCTGGATGTGCACACTGAGGCTTGAAGAAGTGCCGTAACCTGCTTAAGGCCCCAGAGCTGGGACCAGAACCATCTCTGTTTTTCTACCTCACCAGAGCATGTATTACTGAGTTCGTGTTTTATGGGACCATGTGCCCTAGGATTACTTCAGCATGTATTTATTAAACACCTACTGGATTACAGGGACCCTGGTGAGTCCTGGAGACAGAGAGGCAAATATCTAAGATGTGGTCCCTGTGGCTGACGTGGGCTGGTACAGAGAGTGGATGGGATGAGGGTTGTGGCTCAGGAGAGGAACAGAAAGCAGTTCCGAGTGGCCAGTGCACAGGCCTTGTAAGGGGACAGAGAGAAACAGGCTGGAGTGGCAGGGAGGGGTAGCTTAGGAAGGGCTTGTAGGCAAGCCTCATGATGAGATGAAAGCGGTGGAATGCCACAAAGGGCTTAACATAGAGGGGGTGTCATGGCCAGGATTTCTTTATAGAAAGACCACTGTGGTTGCAGCGTGGGGAGTGCATGCACAGGAGCCAAGGTTGTATTCCACATAGTGGTCATTCGGGAGAAGGTGGTGGCAGCTTTGAGGAGAGAAGCGGGTGGTTTGGGAAATATGCAAGCGTGAGAATCCATCCATCCATTCCCGGTACCTGAATGAAGAGGGCGTAGGGGGCTGGAGAGGCCCAGGCTGCTTCCTGGCTTGAGTGGCTGTGCTTGGTGGTGCCATTGGTGGGTTAAGATAGTGTCAGAGCGGGGAGAGCTGTGGCTGGAGTTGGGGGAGATGTGCCTCTCTTTGGGGACCCATTAGGTTTGCGATGCCTCTGAGGCTGCAAGTAGGGATGTCTGGGTGGTGGATGGGAAGCCTGGAGCACTGCAGAGAGAGGGATGTGGAGGGGGGTCGTCAGCTTTCATGTTTGGATTTCTTTGCCTGGGACCCAGAATGCTTCAAGAAGCCCCCAAACCCCTTGGAATTGTGTAAAAATGATGGGGTCATGAGAGTAAGTACATTTTGCTAGGGTGTGAGTCCATAGCTATCATCTGATTTTTGCAAGGGCCTGTGTCCCCCAAAAGATGAGAAACTTCTGACATGCCGTATTTCACCTGATCTGAGTTGCGCCATTATGGTCACTCAGCCATGTCCGACTCTTTGTGACCCCACGGACTGTAGCCCGCTAGGCTCTTCTGTCCACGGAATTCTCCAGCCCAGAATACTGGAGTGAGTTGCCAAGCCGTTCTCCGGGGGATCTTCCCAACCCAGTGATCAAACCCGAGTTTCCCACCTTGCAGAGAGATTCTTTACAGTCTGAGCCTCCAGGGAACCCCCGAGCATGCTGGAGTGTGTAGCCACTGCCTTCTCCAGGGGATCTTCCTGACCCAGGGATCAAACCCAGGTTTCCTACCCTGCAGGCAGATTCTTTACCTAAGTCTGAGCCACCAGGCAAGCCCATCTTATATACCAGAAGGTACCTAATGTGTCCAGTTAAGAAGAATGAACATCAGAAGGAGAAACACTCCTAGTGAATCTGCTCTACGTTGTCTTGACACTGGTCACTCCCTGTGACATGTGAGATACCACACCAGACTCCTGTTGCTTTGAAGATTCTTTATCCCTCCTGAAGGAATCAGCAGGTTCTCCGGTCTGCAGGTGTGTTGTCTGAGGTGCCATAGTAATCAGTTTGCATGTGCTGCAGTAACAGTGTGATCCAGCTTCATCTGCTGGTGGGTATCTTCTCAGATTCATAAAGTACTTGGTTATTTCTTTGTGAGAAAATGTGTGATCGTTTCTCTATAATGATTTATATTTGCTTTACAGTATCAACTTTTACCCCCGTCTCTCAAACACAGTGTGATCTTTTTTAAAAAGACATTGTAAACCTTCAAGCACCAATTGATTTAAATTGATTTAAAATATTTTAGCCCAGCAAGCCCGTAACTCAGCCGAAGTGGTGATAATAGGATCAGCTCTGACCCCAGTCCCTTCTACTCAGAGGGGTGGCATCCTGATTTCAGAGATAATAAGGTGAATAGTGCTAAATGCATGCATCTTAGAGCAGATGGAATTAGAGCTCTGGCAACCGGTGGGATACCTAGGGAAAGAATTCAAGAGAAGGATGAAAGGTAAGGTCCATATAGTCAAAGCATGGTTTTTTCAGTAGTCAGGTATGGACGTGAGAGTTGGACCATAAAGAAGGCTGAGCACTGAAGAATTGATGTTTTCCAATTGTGGTGCTGGAGAAGACTCTTGAGAGTCCTTTGGACTGCAAGGAGATCCAACCAGTCCATCCTAAAGGAAATCAACCCTAAATATTCATTAGAAGGACTGATGCCGAAGCTGAAGTTCCGATACTTTGGCCACCTGATGCGAAGAGCCAACTCACCAGAAAAGATACTGATGCTGGGAAAGATTGAAGGCAGGAGGAGAAGGGGGTGACAGAGAATGAGATGGGTTGGATGGCATCACTGAATCAAAGGACATGAGTTTGAGCAGACTCTGGGAGATAGCGAAGGACAGGGAAGCCTGGCCTGCTGCAGTCCATGGGTTGCAAAGAGTTGACCACAGCTTAGCAACTGAATAACAGCAAAGGATATGGGACTTTGGGAGCTGAGAGATGAGGGAAGTAGAGAAGGGCTAGAAGGGGGACCTGGAGGGGAGCAGGAGAGGGAGGGCCCCCTGAAGCTGGCCACGCCTACAGAAGGCTATGGAGGGCTGCAGGGCAGTGAACCCCAGTTGTGTATCTCTCTCCCTTTCAAAGGCTTTATTCATTTGAATTCAGAAGCTGGACTCAAAGAGGATGCAGTGAGGTCGTCATGTAGGTGACACTGTTATCCAAGAAAGAGACACAGAGGGAGGAACAGATTAGGGGAGAAAGTGACGGTTTTGATTTTGAGCATGTGAGATTGTAGATAGGAAATCCAAGTGGATGTACAGGAAAGGGAGTTGAAAATATGGGTCATGGGTCTTAAACTCAAAAGATACCACTGGGCTGGTGAAAGACACTGAAGACCATCAGTGCATCAGTGGTTCCGAAAACTATGTGTGTGTGCTGAGTCACTTCAGTCATGTCTGACTCTTTGCGATTCTGTGGACTGTAGCCCACCAGGCTCCTCTGTCCATGGGGATTCTCCAGACAAGAATACTGGAGTGGGTTGCCNGACACTGAAGACCATCAGTGCATCAGTGGTTCCGAAAACTATGTGTGTGTGCTGAGTCACTTCAGTCATGTCTGACTCTTTGCGATTCTGTGGACTGTAGCCCACCAGGCTCCTCTGTCCATGGGGATTCTCCAGACAAGAATACTGGAGTGGGTTGCCATGCCCTCCTCCAGGGCATCTTCCCAACCCAGGGATCAGACCCATGTCTCCTGCATCTCCTGCATTGCAGGCGGATTCTTAACCACTGAGCTACCGGGGAAGCCCTCCATAGGAATAGGTAAGAAGAGCCACGGGAGCGTGTAGAGAAAGAACAGATGTGAGAGGAGGCCGGTCTTCCGGGAAGCAGCTTAGAAACCTGCAGACGCAGCAGGCAGCCGCCAGAACAACTAGAGGGCAGGGCTCGTTCCCCGCCTACCTTTGCATCCACTGTGCCCACTGCAGTGTCTGACACATAACAGATGCTGCTGATCAAAACTGGCCGACTGGTTGATTAGCTGATGGAAAGAAATGTGTGAGAAAATGAACCTGTACATGACTTTTTAAAAATCACGAGGAAAGGAAGCAGGAAAGCAGAAACTTTCTAATGGGGATAAGTGTTTAAGCTGGGAACTGGGAGAAAGACAAAGGCTAAGAAGCTATTAGACTTGACTTAATGGGGGCCTCTGGTGTCCTTGGGGGTGGCCCCTGGGTGGAGAGGTGGGAGATAAGGCACCTGAGGCAAGAATAGGAAGCAACGTAAATTGTTCTTTTGACAAATGAAGTTGTTTTGGAAGGAGCATGTTATGGCTACTGCAGGTGGTCTGGGAGGGACCTGTGTTGCTCAGGACACCTGAGGAAGGGCCCAGGAGAGCCCCCAGTAAGTGGCCTGTGGGATAGACGGGAGGCAGTCTGTCTCAGTGAACAGGTGATGTTTAAAAGATGCAGGCAGCATCTTGCCTTTCTGGCTAAGACACAGCCCCCAAGCATGGATGCTCTCCTCTCTCCTCCATCACCAAGAGTGTGTTGGAGATTGGAGGAAGAGGACATAGAGTGGTATTTCTGGCCCAACAGCCTCCTTGCACCTGTAGAGCCCTGCCCGGGATTTAAGGGTGTGTTTTCGTGGTGCCCGTGGTCGCCATGGCGACAGCAGCCTTCCAGTCCAAGGGAGATGGATAATGTTTAAATCATTATTAGCCAAGGTACCAATGTGTTTTCCAGGCAGTAAATAATAGCCCCTAATGCTGGTGGAAGCTTGGCTGGGCACTGCATGGAATATTTATGTCATTTGGACTATTCTGGGGATTTGTTTTCATTTTTGTGGTCTTCACGGTGGAGCTATGTAAAAATCAATACCATTGACTCTCTCACTAATCTTAATTCACCGTGAAATAGGCTTAATACCACATTCCCCTTCCAGTGATTTTTCTTTTTCAGATGTCCTGTGGACAAGGACTTGAATTGGGCTCAGCTATCTTCATGCATGTCGTTGTTCTTCAAGTCTCTTGTTTGCTCCAGGCCCAGCTTCCCTGTCCCTGTGCAGATCTTGTTTCTTTCTTAGAGGTGCAGTTCTTCCTAGGCTGAAGCTCCCTGGGTGCTCACTCTTCTCACTGTGAGGAGTTTACTCACAGAGCACATTGTAGGTCCAGGGTCCTTGGAGCAACAGGACAGCCCTGCACCAGGAGGGCCCCCCTAGGAACACCACTGCCACCTGAGTTGCCTCCACGTGTCCCTCAGCTCCCATTACCATCCACCGAATGGTGTGTCATCACGACTGTCACTGTCTGGGGCTGGCTCATTCACCAGCATAATCTCCGAGGCTAGCCCAGCAGCTGGCACCCAGGGGGCTTACAAAACGGCTGGTGAACTGAACTGGACAGAAAGCCCTTCATACTCAGATGGAGAGGCTTGGGCAAGAACAGAGCCTGTTTGCACCAAAAGCTCATTGTAGACTCATGGGAGTATGTCCTGTTCTGTTCCGTTCAGGCTTGCTGGGTTATTGGGGTTTGAGTGTGCTCATTCACCAACTGTTTACCAACCTTCATGGGCCTCTGTGAGAAGTAATCAGAACCGCAGAGATACGGCTCAGTACAGGAGAGGCAAGCACAGGAGAGGGCAGAGTGAGAAAAGAGCTCTCAGAGAGAGGAGGCTCTGAGAGGTGTTGACTAAGGGCCACCGTGCCTGCTGCAGTGGAGATGCTAGTTCCCGAGGGAGGTGGGAACTCAGCCACGTTCCATGGACTTGAGAACCTGCTTTATTGTTGTTCCCACTTCACAGAGGAGAATATCAAGCCCTTGAAATACAGAGCTTGCCCCAGATCAGTCACAGATGTAGACAGTGCCAGAAGTTAGGTTTTTGTACTTAGTTTTCCCAGAAAAGTGAAAGTCGCTCAATTGTATCCAATTCTTTCCAACCCCATGGACTCTAACCCGCCAGGCTCCTCTGTCCATGGGATTCTCCAGGTAAAAATACTGGAGTAGGTAGTCATTCCTTTCTCCGGAGGATCTTCCCCACCCAGGGATTGGACCTGGGACTCCTGCATTGCAGTAGCGTCTTTACCTTCTGGGCCACCAAGGAATTTACCATGTGGGGGGTGCCCTGATCCCATACCTGTGTGCCATATTAGCCAGTGTGCTGCAGACTGGGGAAGGCACCTTGTCTTCCTGCCTGGGTGGCTTCATGCTGAGTCCTAGAAGACACAGTCACTGAATTGGCCTTGAAGGCTAGCAAGGTTTTGATGAGTTCAGAAGGGGGACAGGACCTTCCGGGTAAAGGGAATGACAGAAGGAGAGGCTTACACATCGGGAAGGGCAGGATCTGTTCAGGGAGCACAGGGAGACCTGGTGTGAGATGAGGCTGCACTTGAACTCCCCTTGGGTCTAGGTAGTGGCTGAGTGTCAGGCTTTGGAGGTGGGTGGATCTGAACTTGAATCCTACCTTTTTCTAGCTGGGCAACTGTGGGCCAAATACTCAACTTTGGGTGCCTCCATTTCCATCTCTGTAATGATGATACTAGTTTCCATCTTTGAGAATAAGCAATGCCTGTAGTTGTCATTCAATCGCTCAGTCATGTCCAACTCTTTGTGACGCCATGAACTGCAACACTCCAGGCTTCCCTACCCTTCATTATCTCCCAAAGTTTGCTTCTATTCATGTCCATTGAGTCAGTGATGCTCTCTAACCATCTCATCCTCTGCAACCCCCTTCTCCTTTTGCCTTCAGTCTTTCCCAGCCTAAGGGTCTTTTCCAGTGAGTTGGCTCATCGCTTTAGGTGACCAGTGTATTGGAGCTTCAGCATCAGTCTGGTGAATATTCAGGGTTGATTTCCTTTAGGATGGACTGTTTTGATTTTGCATTTCAAGGGACTCTCAAGAGTCTTCTCCAGCACCACAGTTCAAAAGCATCAGTTCTTCAGCATTCAGCCTTCTCAGTGTGTCTGCCCTCTGATGCTCTCTTGCAACACCTACCATCTTACTTAGGTTTCTCTTACCTTGGGTGTGGGTTGTCTCTTCACGGCTACTCCTTACCTTGGACGAGGGGTATCTCCTTACTGCCGCAGTTCCTGACCTTCAACGTGGGACAGCTCACTTAAGCCTCCATTTATTTCCAGGGCCCCAGAATGTGAAAATTCCTAAACTGATGGGAATACCAGACCACCTTACCTGCCTCCTGAGAAATCTGTATGCAGGTTAAGAAGCAACAGTTAGAACCAGACACGGAACAATGGACTAGGTTAAAATTGGGAAAGGAGTGCATCAAGGCTGCATATTGTCATCCTGCTTATTTAACTTATATGCAGAGTACATCATGCAAAATGCCCGGCTGGATGAAGCACAAGCTGGAATCAAGATTGCCAGGAGAAATATCAGTAACCTCAGATATGCAGATTGAAAGACTGTTGTTGAATCACGACCCCCGGATTCTTGGCCCCCGGAGGAGAAGAATTCAATATGGGGCCAGAGACGAGGCTTGATTGCTCAGAGCTTTTGTGTAATAAAGTTTTATTAAAGTATAAAGGAGATAGAGAAAGCTTCTGACATAGGCCTCAGAAGGGGGCAGAAAGAGTACCCCCTTGTTAGAGTTAGCAATGAAGTTATATACTCTCCACTGAATCCAGAAAATGTCTGGAGGTTGTAAAGACCTCACCAGACCTACTCCCATAATTTACATTTTAAGATAACGGAATTAGCCAGAAGGTTTAATCCAGAGACTGTCCTCAGACAGAATACATTGTTGTTATATAATCCTAAGGAATGTAGAGAAAAGTTTGTCCTTTCTTCCTCCTTGAGAATTCCAGACCCCTCTCTCCTTGGGGACCCCTAGACTTCTTATCAACCTGCCTAGGAAATGACTCTGTCAAGATGACACCACCCTTATGGCAGAAAGTGAAGAGGAACTAAAGACCCTCTTGGTGAAAGTGAAAAAGGAAAATGAGAAAGCTGGCTTAAAACTCAGCATTCAAAAAACAAAGATCATGGCATCTGGTACCATCACTTCATGACAGATAGATGGGGAAATGGAAACAGTGACAGACTTTATTTTGTTGGACTCCAAAATCAATGCAAATGGTGACTGCAACCATGAAATTAAAAGATGCTTGCTCCTTGGAAGAAAAGCTGTGACTTCCTTGAGAATTCCAGACCCCTCTCTCCTTGGGGACCCCTAGACTTCTTATCAACCTGCCTAGGAAATGCAGTGATTTTAAAGTCCGAAAAAACAAAATCTGTCACTGCTTCCACTTTTCCCCCATCTATTTGCCATGAAGTGATGGGACTGGACGCCTTAATCTTAGTTTTTTAAATGCTGTGTTTTAATCAAGCTTTTCCCCTCTCCTCTTTCACCGTCAAGAGGTTCTTTAGTTCCTCTTCACTTCCTGACATTAGAATGTAGAGCCAACAGAAATTATTTTTCCCATCATTGTATCTTTACTCGGTGTCTCCTGATGTTCCATTTGTCCCCAGCCAGCACTTTCCCTCTTGAGCCCTCTGCTTTCAACCAGGATATCCCTGACTACACAATAATAAAGCCATGGATTCTCAAGGTCAGAATAGGCCGTGGGTGAAGGTGATCTTTTTGGTCCCAACCATCAGCCAGAAATAAGAATAACACTATTCACTGATCTCCTAAGATGTTAGGTTTCTTGCCCACAATATCCCAACCCTGAAGATGGCGTTAGATGTTGAGCGAATCCTTCTGTCTTGACCTCACCAGGGCTGGGAGTGGCATTTTGGGGTCAGTATCTGAGAAGTCTCTGCAACTTTCTCCCCATAAGCTGTACCCAAGCAGCTTGGCTGCAGAGAACAGCACGTTTCCTCATGGAAATATTGCTACACTGCTGAAGGACTGTCAGGCTTCCCTGGTGGCTCAGTGGTAAAGAATCTGCCTGCGATGCAGGAGACTCTCGTTCAATCCCTGGGCTGGGAAGATCCCCTGGAGCAGACAATGGCAACCCACTCCAGTATTCTTGCTTGGGAAACTGCATGGACAGTGGAGCCTGGTGGGCTACAGGCCATGGCATCGCAAAGAGTTGGACAGGACTAAGCGACTAAAGCACCACTGCCAAAAGACTGTTACCTCCTTGAATAGTGAATACCTTCATTCGTTTCTTTTTAAAACATTGTTTCCTGTACCTATTTAGAATGTGGTTACTTGCAGCAGAGGGAATGCTGTATTTCTTCATTTACTGCTTCTGATAGACTGGTCTAAGAACATCTCTGAAACTGGTAAAGAGGAGAGGTGTGTCTCTGGTGATCACCCTTTTCCGATTCTCATCCCCCTGGCATCTTGTTCCTGGAGATCGATAGCATCTTAGTGGCGGTTCTGCCAGACTGTTTGGCACCTGCTATAGCGTTCTCTCATGGGAATTCAGGTAGTACTTTCTCAGAATCCCAATCTGAGAAAAGTCTGTTGGTGTTCAAAGCAGTGGTTCTCTTAGGATTGAATGTTCAATACTGTGCTTTCCAACCATATGGGATGTGCAGGTATATCCCAGACACAGAGGCAAGCATGGCTGGAAGGAAAGGGGGACGGGGGCTAGGCTACCACAGCGTTACCCAGTCTGGGGTAGCTGATAATGAGTTGCTGCCCAGAGTCAGGCAGGATGGGCCCTTGAGGTTAAAGGACAGACAGAGGAGCACAAAGAAGTTGAAAGCAGGATGGTCTCGTGTGGCCAGGTTTGAGGCAGAGAGCCCGGCACATGTGGTGGAGAAGGCAGACTTCTGATCACTGACTGACACCTCTGTTCTGTTTAGTTCAGTCGCTCACATCCGACAATTTGCAACCCCATGACTGCAGTACGCCAGGGTTCCCTGTTCATCACCAATTTCCAGAGCTTGCTCAAACTCATATCCATCAAGTCCATGATGCCATCCAACCATCTCATCCTCTGTCGTCCCCTTCTCCTCCTGCCTTCAGTCTTTCCCAGTATCGGGGTCTTTTCCAATGAGTCATTTCTTCGCAACAGGTGGCCAAAGTATTGGAGCTTCAGCATCAGTCCTTCCAATGAATATTCAGGACTGATTTCCTTTAGGATTGACTGGTTGGATCTCCTTGCAGTCCAAGGGATTATCAAGAATATTCTCCAGTACCACAGTTCAAAAACTTCAATTCTTCGCGCTCAGCTTTCTTAATAGTCCAACTCTCACATCCATACATGACTACTGGAAAAAAAAATCATAGCTTTGACTAGACAGACCTTTGTTGGCAAAGTAATGTCTCTGCATTATATTATGCTGTCTAGGTTGGTCATGGCTTTTCTTCCAAGGAGCAGGCGTCTTTTAATTTCATGGCTGTAGTAGCCATCTGCAGTGATTTTGGAGCACAGAAAAATAAACTTTGTCACTGTTTCTATTGTTTCCCCATCTATTTTGGGACCAGATACCGTGATCTTCGTTTTTTGAACGTTGAGTTTTAAGCCAGCTTTTTCACTTTCATCAAGAGGCTCTTTAGTTCCTCTTAGCTTTCTGCCATAAGGGTGGTGTCATCTACATATCTGAGATTATTGCTGTTTCTCCTGGCAGTCTTGATTCCAGCTTGTGCTTCATCCAGCCTGGCATTTTGCATGATGTACTCTGCATATAAGTTAAATAATCAGGATGACAATATACAGCCTTGACATACTCCTTTCCCAATTTGGAACCAGTCTGTTGTTCCAGGTCTGGTTCTAACTGTTGCTTCTTGACCTGCATATAGATTTCTCAGGAGACAGGTCAGGTGGTCTGGTATTCCTATCTCCTGAAGAATTTTCCACAGTATGTTGTGATCCACACAGTCAAAGGCTTTGCTGTGATCATTAAAGCAGAAGTAGATGTTTTTCTGGAACTCTCGCTTTTTCGATGATCCAATGGATGTTGGCAGTTTGATCTCTGGTTCCTCTGCCATTTCTAAATCCAGCTTGAACATCTGGAATTTCTCAGTTCATGTGTTGTTGAAGCCCAGCTTGGAGAATTTTGAGCATTATTTTGCTAGCATGTGAGATGAGTGCAATTGTGCGGTAATATGAACATTCTTTGGCATTGCCTCTCTTTGAGATGGAATGAAAACTTATCTTTTCCAGTCCTGTGGTCAGTGCTAAGTTTACCAAGTTTGCTAGCATATTGAGTGCAGCACCTTAACAGTTGTGAGATGAGTGCAATTGTGCGGTAATATGAACATTCTTTGGCATTGCCTCTCTTTGAGATGGAATGAAAACTTATCTTTTCCAGTCCTGTGGTCAGTGCTAAGTTTACCAAGTTTGCTAGCATATTGAGTGCAGCACCTTAACAGCATCTTTTAGGATTTGAAATAGCTCAGCTGGAATTCCATCACCTCCACTAGCTTTGTTCATTGTGATGCTTCCTAAGGCCCACTTGACTTCAGACTCCAGGATGTCTGGCTCTTTGTGAGTGATCACACCATTGTGGTTATCTGAGTCATTAAGATCTATTTTGTATAGTTCTGTGTATTCTTGCCACCTCTTCTTAATGCCTTCTGCTTCTGTTAGGTCCATACCATTTCTGTCCTTTATTGTGCCCACCTTTGCATGCAATGCTCCCTTGGTATCTCTAATTTTCTTGAAGCAATCTCTAGTCTTTCCCATTCTGTTGTTTTCCTCTATTTCTTTGCACTGATCACTGAGGAAGGTTTTCTTATCTCTTCTTGCTCTGTGACTGGGAACAAAGCAGTTCTCTCTCAAGTGTCTGTTTTTTCTTCATCTTCAAAATGAGGATAGAACTTATTCAAGCAGTATGCAGATCAGTTAGTAATCTTCTGCGACATATCTCAGACACCGGGTCGGCTCTCAGGCAACCTCAGTATCTCAGACACCGGGTCGGCTCTCAGGCAACCTCAGTGTCTCCCAAGCTGCATGTAGCTGGCTCGAGGAAGGTTCAGCCCAAGTCAGAATCAGGACCCCGGAGAGCTCCCAGTCCTCCTGGTCCTTTGAAAAGGCTTGCGTTCTAGAAAACACTAGTTGCTAGGATGGACCTCAGCGATCATCTGTCTTTCTCAGGGATGTGGGAAGGACTCTTTCTCCTGGCGGTCCGCAGGGTGATTTTAGTGATGCATGAACCTGGATTAAAGAACATCACATCACGCCCATGTGTCTTAAGGCAAAAGGTGCAGTAAGCTTTTTAGCTATTTTAGTAACTCTCTGACACTTGCTAGTCTTGCTGAGAACACAGCGCAGACTCAGAGCGTCTGGCTAGAATTTAATCACATTTTATCTTCATTGCATTTATTTTTGCTTTTACCTTCTGTTTGTGGTAAGAGATAAAGATTTTCAGTTTATGGTAAAAAAAAATCACAGTTTTCTTATTATATACTATTTATTTAATACAAGAGAGCATACTGATGTATAGAAGATACTAAGAAAATAAAGATGATACATGTATATAGCAAAAAAAAAAAAAAAAGTGGGAAGATGGTAAGAGTGATTGCATTTTAGATTAGTTTACCCTTGCCTCATTGTCCATGGTAAAATGCCAGCCCGGAGAGTGTGTGTAACTCGCCTACACTGCCCTGCAAATTGTGTCTTCTGACCCTGTGGTCTTGGGTCCCTGACTCTATACCACTCTTCTAAAAAAAAAAAAAAAAGTGGGAAGATGGTAAGAGTGATTGCATTTTAAATTAGTTTACCCTTGCCTCATTGTCCATGGTAAAATGCCAGCCCGGAGAGTGTGTGTAACTCGCCTACACTGCCCTGCAAATTGTGTCTTCTGACCCTGTGGTCTTGGGTCCCTGACTCTACACCACTCTTCCAGTTCAGTGCCTTTTGATTGATGCTTCTAGCTGACTCCATCGAAGAGACAGCCCTTCTGAACTTTCACGGCATTCTCAGTGATTACACAGTTCCTTCCCCATCCTGAAGTAAATAGCTGTGTCCTGGAAGTAGGGAGAAAACACCCCACGATTCCAGTATTGGAATGCAAATGAGCAATTAGAGTCAATTAAAACAGGATACAGTATAATTACCACCAATTGTGCTAACCTTTATATTCAGTGGGACTTGACCTGCTGAAAGGAAATTAAACAATAGTTCAGAAAAAAAAAAAAAAAACCTCTTTCTTAACCCAAGGGTGTGCTTTAGTCAGGAATCTCCTTTCAGAGGCCCAAGTGGTCTGACAGCTGAGACCCACCCCCATTCCCCTATGCCCACCTCTCCGGGTCCACACCACTACTGACAGCGGCCAGGAACTGGCAAGCCGAAATAGTACCTTGTCAGTGACCTTGTTTTTGTCCGTAACCAGATCCTGTATCATTTAGCATAATGCCTGAGCCCTGCTTGGCTCTTCCAGATGGATCCTAGGGCCTCAGACACAGTGAAACTGAACTCTGCACCTGAACATCTTAGCCCTCCATCATTGAACTGGTCCATCTTTTAAAGCCACATTTACTGTGGTTTCCTTATTCTTGTGTGTGTGTGTGTGTGTGCGCGTGTGTGCGCGCTTAGTCGCTCAGTCATATATGACTCTTTGGGACCCTGTGGACTGTAGCCTGCCAGACTCCTCTGTCCATGGGATTCTCCAGGCAAGAATACTGGGATGGGTTGCCATGCCCTCCTCCAGGAGATCTAAAAAAAAAAAAAAACTCTTAACCCAAGGGTGTGCTTTAGTCAGGAATCTCCTTTCAGAGGCCCAAGTGGTCTGACAGCTGAGACCCACCCCCATTCCCCTATGCCCACCTCTCCGGGTCCACACCACTACTGACAGCGGCCAGGAACTGGCAAGCCGAAATAGTACCTTGTCAGTGACCTTGTTTTTGTCCGTAACCAGATCCTGTATCATTTAGCATAATGCCTGAGCCCTGCTTGGCTCTTCCAGATGGATCCTAGGGCCTCAGACACAGTGAAACTGAACTCTGCACCTGAACATCTTAGCCCTCCATCATTGAACTGGTCCATCTTTTAAAGCCACATTTACTGTGGTTTCCTTATTCTTGTGTGTGTGTGTGTGTGTGCGCGTGTGTGCGCGCTTAGTCGCTCAGTCATATATGACTCTTTGGGACCCTGTGGACTGTAGCCTGCCAGACTCCTCTGTCCATGGGATTCTCCAGGCAAGAATACTGGGATGGGTTGCCATGCCCTCCTCCAGGAGATCTTCCAGACCCCGGAATTAAACCCTCATCTACTGTGTCTCCTGCATTGCAGGCAGATTCTTTACCTGCTCAGCCATCAGGGAAACCATGAATGCACCTTAAAATCCGATGCAATTTTCTGAACCCCATTTTATGTGCATCTGGCATTTCCAGTGGACAAAGCACAGGAGCTGTTCTGAAGACCTGCATCTGACCTCAGGGTTCAGGTATCAGCCTGCTGATTTGTCTCTCTCACAGATGTTTTTTGAGCTCATTTTGTGAAACATAGGCTGGCCTGGGCACTGTGGATACAGCAGGGAAAGGAAAAGATGAAACTCCCCTTTTTTTGTGGAACTTGCATTTTAGAAATCTTAAACTAACACAACAGGAAGGTAAACAGCGGGCAGAGAACTCTAGTGCTGGGAGGACGCAGGCGCGAGTTGAGGCGGGTGTGGGTGGGGGGGAGCTGGGAGGACAGGGCACACGGCATGGTTTCTAGTGAATTGGGCAGCCCCTGACGTGAGACCAAGGAACTTCACACCCACCGCTGGGGCCACCCTGCCTAATGTGGACAGTAATGGGACCAGGACATCACAGCTGGAAGGCAGGGCTCCTGCCTTTGAGGGGCCCTCAGAGCCGTGGAGAGTCGGGCAAACCCAGGACTGACGCCGTGGGTGGCCCAGGAGCTGGGGGTGGACGTTCAGACAAAGGGAGGCATGAAAAGGCAGGGAGGCCTGCAGGAGGCCTGGCCTGCGCCCCAGCAGCGAGGGGCCTGGCACAGCTGAGAGCAGAGTGGCTGGGGGTGGGGGTGGGGCTGCAGTGGAGACTGGTTGAGCCGCACGGCAAGTGGGGGCAATGCCAGGACTGGAGCGCGGGGTCCCTGACTCAGAGCCCAGCTCTCGGCTCTGTATCCCACAGCCTGGGTTGTGTGGCTGGGGGGTTGGACTCAGGGGAGCAGGAAGGCACATGCCAGAGTCTTCCTTGTAAACCTCAGGCCACAGAATGGGGCTGTCACATGGCTGAGAAGAAGGGTGATGGGGGGCTCTGATGACAGGGATGAAGATGGGGCTGTAGTTTCAGAATACAGTTGGAGGTCAGGTTGGCAGGACCTGATGCTACTGCTGGGATGTGCTGGATGTGGAGGAAGTGGAGGGAAGTGACAAGGCTGACTCCAGCCTGAGCATCAGGGGACAACCTGGAGGTGCCTAGATGTCCTGCGGGACCAGATCTGTGCTTGCGTCCACATCCTCAGCTGGTTCCATACGTTCCCCGCCCGACTGGCCTCTCCCGTTCCTGCCGAACCTCAGAGACCCAGCTCCAGCCTCGCTGACCTGGCCAGGAGAAGGCCAGAGCCCTTCCTGAGACCCTCCAACCTGTCTCTCTAGCCTCTAGCCCTGGTTTCACGCCGCTGCAGTGGGCTCGTGACCCCAGGTTCTTCATCCGTGTGCGTGCATCCAGCAGTTGTTTCCTTGAGCACAAGACCTGGTCTCACCACTTTAGGGGCCAGAACTAAGGATCCACAGTGGAAGACAAAGGCATGAGTGGAAAATGGGCTAGAGCAAGGGGAACAGATAGCAGGTCTCGACCCAACCGAGAGCAGTGCTGCCTAGAGTCGCGTGCAGAGGGTTCTGGGGCTGCATCCGGGCTTAGCTGCAGAGGAAGATGGCCCATTAGTGATATCTGGCATGGACATGGGAAAGGTGTGGCTGCGTGTGAGCCATTTACAGGCGTGCTCTCGATGACGTGGTCTGTATTGTTTGGACAGCCTGTAGCTGCTTTTGGGAGAAATCAAAGGTGCTGTTCACATGTCTGGGATGGCTGAGGGGAGAGACAGACTGGGAGGGCCCTTTAGGAGAGCTGGGTCAGCACTGCATCTCACCTATCATGGCCCTCTCCACTTGCGTCCATTACATAATGATGCCCCTGAACCACCTTTTGTACCCTGACTCCGGGCTCGCAAACACTGGCTTACAGAAGGGATTGTTCTCACCAGCGCCTGCCAGCCAGAGGTTTTCTTCTGGCAGCCTGACTCATTGTCCACACTGTGGTCTTCGGGCACTGTACCTGAATGTTTTATTTTCCTGATGGTTTTACACAATGAATGTTGAAAAGGAGGGTGTGGGTACCAGCAGAGGGAGTAGAGTCCTCCCACATGCCGTGTGGCAGCAGAGCATTGGAGTTGCTTCAGAATAGTGATCAGCCACTTCATAAGCCGTGCCCCTGTGCTGACTGTCTGCTCTGTGTCTTTCCAGGACCCTGCAGAGGTATGTGTGGCCAGGTTATAAGTGACATCTAATGAATGACACACCATTGGCCCAGTCCACTCACTACAGACCAGGCAGAGAATAAGCAGAATGTCAGGGCACACCAAGATGGTCCCACAGATTGAAGGACAAATGTCTATGATTTTCCTTTGTTCTTACGTTTCACATAGTAACACTTTTTCCCCCCCTGATTTAGTGAGCATTGAGAGTTAAACTCCAGAAATATCATTAATCAGGTCCTAAGCATTCTGGATAATTAATCTTCCACCATATAGCAGAAGCAGAAGTGGAAATTATACAATGAAAGCAGTAGAGTTTAGCCTCCCCAGCTTCACAGCCATAAGCTACTTGACTAGGGGGCCTTCCTTTTGAAGGCAGGAGAATCAAGCTTTTACCTGAAATGCTAAAGATCTATGATAGATAGATTGTGCTAAGGGAGGTGGAGATTCTATAGCACTCTTAGCTCTCACTCATAGCAACACTTTTTGCTGATTGGTCTCCAATTTATTATTAATATTACTATTATGTACGTAGTATGTATACAGCCCTATGGACTGTAGCCCACCAGGCTTCTCTGTCCGGAGCAAGAATACTGCAGGGGTTGCCATTCCCTTCTCCAGGGGACCCTTCTGACCCAGGGATCAAACCTGTGTCTCCTGCATTGGAAGGCAGTGCAACCTGGGATGTTTTATTATACTACTAATAATGACTGCTGGTCTCTCATTATATATTTAACTTGCGTTTATCTTCCCTGGATTACATTTGTGATGGCAAGAGATTGTTCACATTGACTACATGACGTGTGGATTGAACACAGATGCCAAAATCTGCAGGGCAGGGCTGTGGGTGGCCTGAGGGTGGCGTGGTCACCACAGGTTGGGGACGGTGTCTGGAAGAGGTTATCCAGCCTTCCAGGTTGTCTCAGTGGCGGGACCCATTGACACCATCCCTGGGTGGTTCTTATTTTTTTATTTTTGAGGGCTGAGTTAAAATTGCCCATCAAATGCCTGGACTTCTCTGAGAGTCACATCTCTAAACATGGAGGAAATAACACTGAATTCGCATTGCTGTCATAAGAGTCACATACACAGCCCAGTGGTTGATCACATGACCTTGAAGCCATGACCTTTACCACAGGCCTCCTTCTAAATCCACATCAGCTATTCCTTAGCTGGGCCATCCTGAGTTAGAGTCTAGGATGCTAGATATCTTCTTCATTTCTAATAAGAGGATAATCGTAGCTATCTGAAGAATGACTGGCGTGTGGAAATGGTGAATAAGCTTAGCCATTTCTGTCGTCATGTGTAAAGTGTCCAGCATGCGGTAGGATTTTACTTGTTCCTTCTTCCTTTTCTCCAAGTTTCCAGTGTCCTGAAACTCCTCTCCATCTTTTATGGGTCAACAGCTGGATCAGCTCCTGGGAGAAGCCCTCCCTGACTGTCCCTGAGGTTAGCTACTGGCTTCTCTGTGCTCCACCATCCTCTGTGTTCCCCCATTCACACAGTGGATGCTGCATCTACCTACATACACGTCTATCTTTTTTTTTTTTTTTTTACCAGTGGGGAAGCCTCTTGAACAGAAACCCACATTCTGTGACCACCCTCCACTTAATCCAGAAGTCTAGCTCAGTGTTCCGTTCATAAGAGTGTTGGGGGTGGGTGTGAGTGAGTAGAGGGATGAATAAGTAAATATTGTAAATGAGTAGAGTGAAGGCCTGAGCCACTGGTAGAAGAAGCCCTGCCTTGCAAAGGGATGAGAGGCTCCAGAGTGATGGAGGGATTAAGATCATATGTAGGTCCTTTACCTAAGGAATCAGAGCCTCTGGGCCATCCAAAAGCTGGTGTGCGTGTTCTGTGAACGGAGAGGGAGAGTCTGTCCACAGTTGTCAGGAGAGTCTCTGAAGTGTCTGCGGCCCCCAGAGGTTAACAAGTTGCTGCTCTAGATAGAGGAGCCAAGTGATTGGAGGAGAGGATGAGTGTGGCCAGGAGCAGGCACTGAGTCCTGCGAGCACCCCGGGCAGACAGGAACTCCCACGATCCGTCATGGTGTGGCCATTTCCTTCGAAGCTGCTCCTGCTCAAGGACGCGTGGGGAAGATTCTGTCTCCCTGCCTTGATTCTTGCACAGAATCCTTGGGCTGCAGGGGCCAATCAGGTTCATCAGTCTCCTCCTTCCAGGCGGACCAGGCCAGAATGATTCTGGGAAAACAGCGCCCTAAATAGCTCCCCAGCCTCCTCGCCCCTTCCCGTTCCTTTCTCTGTTTTATTCTATCTTCTTCTGTCCTGGCTTTGGCTATGAAAACTTGATTTTCTGTTAAGAGCAGTGATTTTCAAAAACGGGGTCTTGACCCTTTGGTAAATCGTGACGTGAATTTAAAGGATCATAACCAGTTTTTTTTTTTTTTTCAAATGGAAATGTCTGATAGAAAGTCTTAGAGTGCATCACACATGTGAGATGAGCATGAGTCTGCAAAACTTCCTGTCTCGGCTCTTCGTGTGTCCGGGTTGTGGTATCATATGTGTTTCTTTCTTTGGTGCCGGTCAGAAGACTGGAGAGGACCACTGACCCAGCACCACCCACGGGCTCTCAGGAGGCACTCGCTGCAAGGTCTGGCCTTGGGGAGAACGCGTGTGTTAGGGTTCTTGCTGCTGCACTGGGCAGCCCCTTGCTGCTGGCGAGAAGTTAGGGGCGGGGAGCTGCTGCGTTGCCCATCATCATCACCCCTTCTTGACCCTTGCCCTCCTCTCCTGGCAGGTGGTGTATGTCACTGCGACGTTCCCCTATGTCATGCTGCTGATCCTCCTGATCCGAGGGGTCACATTGCCCGGGGCCTCCGAAGGCGTCAAGTTCTACCTGTACCCCGACCTCTCCCGGCTCTCCGACCCCCAGGTAAGAGTTGCTGGCTCCGTCCACAGCCACCTGCCACCTCCACGGAGGCTTCTCCATGGAGGCTCAGTGGCCCTGTTGAGTAGTTGGAAAGTCTATGGCCTTCTTCTCAGAATAATGCTTCTCAATGCATAAAACAGGGAATCAGATATATTGAAATACAATCACCAAAACATGAAAAAAGACAGATTTTGTGACATGGTCATGTAGCAAGCGACTTAGCACAGCACAATGTAGCAAGATCCAGCATATGGTGAATAATTTCCATGATTTCAAAGCAGTGATGAGCATAAATGATATTTGGAGATATCTATACCGTGATATGAAAATATCTGGGGTTTCTACTGCTAACACAGCTTCCCTAGTGGCTCCGACATTAGAGAATCCGTCTATAATGCAGGAGACCCAGATTCATTCCCTAGGTCAGGAAAATCTCCTGGAGAAGGGCATGGTAACCCACTCCAGTTTTCTTGTCTGGAGGATTCCATGGACAGAGGAGCCTGGTAGGCTACAGTCTTTGGGGTTGCAGAGAGTTGGACACAGCTGAGCGGCTAAGCATACATATGCATACTGCTGCTTGGACTGTGGTCTATTGCCTGCATTCATAATTGAAGGAATTGCTCAGTTAGAGGCCAGTAAAAATAAAAATGCACTTTTTTTTCCCCCACCTGAGAACGTAGATCTTTGCAGCCGTGGTTCTCTGAGAGAAGCTGGGTCTTGATGATTTTCTTTGCGGGGGGTTTGCTCACAGAAAGAAAATAACCGGGGACCTGTGAGCAAACCCCCCGCAAAGAAAATCGCCAAGACCCAGTTTCTCTCAGAAACTGGCCAGGCTGTTAGTTGTCTTTGGAAAGGCATCAGCCATTCTGAATCCTGGGTGGAACTGTTTATGCTGAAGCATCTCCAGGTGGGCAGGCGTGTTGTGTGTGCCTGAGGGTGTTAGACAAGAGATGAAGACAGTATCTTAGGGGATCAAGTCTTTCCAACCCCCACCACTTGTTAGAAAGCTCTGGGGAGCTTTAGAAAATCCCGATTCCCAGAGCACAACCCAGAGCAATGAAAGCAAACTCTCTGGAGGCGGGTCCCAGGTCTCAGTGTTATTTGAGGGCCCCCTGGCAGCTCCAACATGTGAAATAACATACTCACAGATATCCCAGTGGGTGAGGAGGCACTCATTTTTCTGTGAAAACAAACACAGATTACAGAGTAGAGTGTAGAATCTGTGTTGAGCTGATTACAAAGCTTGCAAGGGATGTGTCGAATAAAAAATATAGTCACAACCTGAAAGGAGAAAGTTACTTTATTTGGTGGGAATGTTTAGGACTCCAAGTCTGGGAAGACCATCATCTCAGTAGCTCTGACCAAACTGCTCCAAGGAGACAGGAGGGGAAGTGAAGCTGTCTACAAGTTTGCAACAAAGTGAGCAGGCTGTCTGAACAGCAAAGATCAGATATCAAGTTAAAGAATTTGGCGTTCTATATATGGGAAGATGCAAGCCTCTGGGCTCACTGAATTCATTCCTTTCCTATGCACCTCAGCTGTCTGGGGACAATCCTGTCTCCTCCTTCACCTTGCTTCTTGCATTCCCCCAGCGCCTCAGCAGTCACCTTGGGGGGTGGCAGCATCTGCTGGGTAGCAGTGTGGGCAGCCCTCATTCACATTTGGAGGCTGGAAATCTCTGATGGCTGTGACATTTCTTGCTTGTTAATATGGCAGGAGATATTTCCATTTCACAGATGTCACGTCTGTGGTTTCGGCTGAGGCTGCCACCTGTTAGGAAGGTAGGGGCGCGAATGTTTGAGAAGGCCTGGTTTGTGCAGCTCAGGTATAGCTCATTACGGTGGATTAAAGCGGATGGTGGCACGGGCCTGTGTGTTCATTTCTGTCTCAGTTTGCCACACGGTGAGGGCCCCGAGGCTCAGACCCTACCAGGCTGCTGACAGCAGCCACCTGAGTTGCAGGCAGAATCCCTAGGAAGAAGGAAATGAGCTCCTGACGGTTGGCCTCTCCAACTCCAACCTCTGATGCCAAGGGCTCAATTGAAGAAGCAGTTTTGGAAAACAGATTTCCGAAATCACCAGTCTGTGTATTTTTGTTAGGTCCACAAATTCTGCCTTGACCCAGGACAGTCGTCCTGTTCTCTCCTCTGCTTGCTGGTTTCCTTCTCCTGGTCCTCAGGGTTGGCTGGTCCCAAGCATCTCCCAGAGCTTCCAAACCTGGCTGATCCCCGAGACACCTTGGCACACATTGAGATGCATTGTTGAGGGGCTGAGATGGCACATGGGCATCTATATTATTAAGAGGCTTCAGTGACCACCCTGATGATCAGAAAAGTTTGTGAAAACCCAGCTGTGATGCCCACAGTCTTAGCGTTGTTCAGTTGTGTCTGACTCTCTGTGACCCCATAGGCTGCAGCAGGCCAGGCTTCCCTGACCTCCACTATCTCCCAGAGTTTACTCAAACTCATGTCCTTTGAGTTAGTGATGCTATGCAGCCATCTCACCCTCTGTTGCCCCTCCCCCTCCCTCCCTCAGTCTTTCCCAGCCTTGGAGCCCTGCACGTGGACACACGTGCACACACGGACACACACGTGCCCACAGGCCAAAGAACAAGGGTGAGGCCAGGCAGTTCCCCATTCAGACCATCTGCCCTAATCATCCCAGTGACTTACCAGCTCTTCCTGTAATAAAGCGTCTGGGTCCCCGGCCAGCACTCACCTGCAAGGCTGTTCTGTGGAGCGTGGCCACTTGGAGTGATGGAGCTGGGAGTCAGGGCTTGGGTTCTTCCTCTGATCCTGAGTGACCTTGGACAAGTTCCTTCTCCTTTCTCCTTCTGGGCCTCAGTTCCCCACAGATGACATGAAAGAGTGAATTCACTCAATGGTTTTCAAAATAGACTTGGAGAGTTTTCTATGAATGTGGGTTGGCAAACTGTGACCTTCTGGTCAAATTCAGCCCTCTGCCCATTTATATAAATAAGGTCTTACTGGAGCATTGGACATGGTGTTATTATTTTTTTTTTATGTATTTTCTGTGGCTCTCCAAAGGTGTGAGTCAAAGGTAGAATTGAGTAGTGGAGGCAGAAACCATGTGACTGCCTTTATCAAGGGTTCCAAGACCTCCTACCCTTACCATCCTCTATTCGGTGGAAAGGGGTTAGCAAAACGCAGAAGGTCCTGTTACACAGTAGCTCAATAAATGTTTGCTGAATGAATGTAAGAGCCAGAGCTATTTTGGCTCTTAAAGAAATGTTGCTTTAGCAAGAAGTCTAAAAACCTCCAGCTCACCAGATCTGTGAGCTGTAATAACTGTTGTTTCTCCATCGGTAACGGTCAAGACATGGATACGTTTGGTCTTTGTTGCGTTGTTGTTCAGTCACTAAGTCTCGTCCAGCTCTTTGTGACCCTATGGGCTGCAGCACGCCAGGTTTCCCTGTCCTGTACTATCGCCTAGAGTTTGCTCAAAATCATGTCCATCGAGTCGGTGAGGCCATCCAACCATCTCGATCCTCTGTTGTCCCCTTCTCCCCCCACCTTCAGTCTTTCCCAGCATCAGAGTCTCTTCCAATGAGTCAGCTCTTCGCATCAGGTGGCCAAAATATTGGAGTTTCAGCATCAGTCCTTCCAACAAATCTTCAGGGTTGATATCCTTTAGGATGGACAGGTGTGGTATGTGGCGGGGGTGTGGGTGTGTGACGTGTGTACACACAGGGCCTGGGTGCATAGAGTGTGCTTGTGTGTGTGGCATGTGGGGGGTGTGGGTGTATGACGTGTGTACACACAGAGCCTGGGTGCATAGTGTGTGCTTGTGTGTGTGGTATGTGGGGGGTGTGGGTGTGTGACGTGTGTACACGCAGAGCCTGGGTGCATAGTGTGTGCTTGTGTGTGTGGCATGTGGGGGGTGTGGGTGTATGACGTGTGTACACATCCTTGCTGTCCGAGGGACTCTGGAGAGTCTTCTCCTGCACCGCCATGTGTGTACCTCCACCAGAAAGCAATAGTCATGACTGACTCGTGTATAGATAAAGGATAGTGACCCCAAAGGGAAAGGCAAACAGCACTCCACGTAGCTCGTGTTTTTGAAAGCTGGGTGTGTTGCAGGAAGGGCTCAGCATGGCTGGAAAAGGAGATGGGAGCAGCCCTGAACCAGCTCTCTATCTGCTGTGGGGGCTGAAAGGCGGGCAGTGGAGCATACAGGCACGCTGAGTGTGTGTGAGGGTTTTGACAGTTCTTCCACCTTTGGAGACAGATGCACCATGAAAAGCTTGTCTCCTTGTGCTGAGATAGGGCAACCCATGAGCAGGACAGCAGAGTCACAGTGCCCCAGCTAAAGCATCTACTTGGCAGGCAGAGAGACTCAGATCAGAGAGGCTGGGACACTTGCCTGTGGCCACACAGCAACTGAGCAACCCAGTGAGGACTTAGAGCCCAGAGTCGCTGGGTTCTGGGCAGGACAACTCCTAAATGAAAGGAGGTGAGTATCCATACCACCCAGTTACAACTGGGTACATGTTCCAGACCATGAAGAAGCAAAGGGCACTATCTTTTTTTCACTTCTTAAAACTATTTTAATATCCTCCCCTCCCAACTCCACCCCAAATTGGGAAAGGCCAAAAGAGTCTGGGTGGGTTTAATTACCAGTTGATACACATTTTTTGTCATTGTTTATTTTATTTATTTTTTTTGCATTTCTAAAAATTATTATTATTTTACTTTATGATATTGTATTGGTTTTGCCACACATCAACATGAATCCGCCACGGGTGTACACGTGTTCCCAATCCCAAACCCCCCTCCCACCTCCCCTATGGCAATAACGGATTATCCTTGGAAAAAGTGAAACCCATATTAGCAAAGTACTCTGCTTTGTGATGGAAGAACTCCACTTAGTGATTTCACTGGCTACTGGGCTTCCCTGGTGGCTCAGAGGTTAAGGCGTCTGTCCGCAATGCGGGAGACCCGGCTTCGATCCCTGGGTCAGGAAGATCCCCTGGAGAAGGAAATGGCAACCCACTCCAGTACTCTTGCCTGGAGAATCCCATGGATGGAGGAGCCTGGTAGGCTACAGTCCATGGGGCCACAAAGAGTCGGACACGGCTGAGCGACTTCACTCACTCACTCACCCGCTACAAGTCTAGAAAAGGTCACCGTTCTGCCTGTCCCCTGGGGCTTATCCATGCTGTGGAAAGAGGCCTTGCCCACAGGAGCCAAGCCCTGAACCCAACACGAACACACGTGCCAGACCACCCCCTTCCCTGCAGGGGTCCCACTGGCTGCGGCAAGAGAGCAGAGTCTCACCTCCTCACCCGAGCTCCTCTCCCTGTGAGAAGATGCTACTGATGACCGTCCTAAGCCAGGGGCCGATCAGCCTTGTCTGCGTCCATCGCAGGGGACGGGGAGCGGCTGCACTCTTGCTGTCCCTTTCCCGCTCTTGCCTTCCCAGAGGCTCGCTGCGTGGGGGCTTCAGGGATGCCGATGGCTGAGCCTGCAGGCGTTGGACAGAACCTCCAAGTCACCTGGTCTCTTCTGCTGCAGCCAGCCCTGTCGCAGGGCTCCAGTGATAACTGGGGGGCTGTACCTCACCGTCAGAGCGTCACTTTTCTGCAGATATGTTTGGCGTTCCCTAAAGTGTGGGGCCTGTGGTGGGAGGGGTGGTGCCTGTGCGGGTCAACAGGAGAGGGGAGGCAGTGATGCACAGAAGGGGGTCCCCAGGGTGTCCTCCCACCCCTTGGGGATGCTCTTCCGCCAGCATCCCTTCCAGGGTAAGGAGGAGTTCAGATGCAGCCTCTGCAGCGTCCGGGATCTCCGTTAATTCCAGATCTGGCCCGGCCTCCCTTCCTTCCCACTTACAAGGGGCTCAGACACAGCTATTTGCTGTGTCATTTACATTTGCAAAGGGACACAGGGAGCCCGACTGGTGCAGAGCTCTAGACACCAGCTCCCGGGGCCTTTTAACAAGGGACAGTTCCCTTTGAGGGCCCTCCTGGCCCCTCTGAGCTTGTATGGCAGGGATTCTCCATGAAAACTGATTGTGGGGCTGGGCAGGGGCCGGGAGGCGGGTGGGCAGTGTTCACAGCAGTCCCCTTCTCCTGTCTTCCAAGCTAGTGAGGCAGCAGAGAGAACTCCAGAAATGGAAAACAGGTGAAGAGCTGAGTGCTGGGAACTTGGGAGCCGGGAGAAAGCCTTTGTCATGGGACGCTGTGGTGTCGAGAGAGCCATGGACGTGGTCTCCAGGTCTGCAGGGCTGTCATGTCCCTGAGGGCTTCCCGCCCGCCTGGTTTCAAACCACCACTCCCTCCCAACCCCAGCACATCCTGTCCACCTTCCCAGGTTTGACTTCTCTGTGGCACTTGCCAACATTCGGACTTTATTCATTGTGTATCACTGTCCGCCACGCGCGACAGTGTAGGGTCCGTGAGGGCAGGCGTTGACCCGGTACAGTCACTGTTAGATCTCCAGTGCCTGCAGCACCATACACGCTCAGTAAATCGATTTTGAATGAATGAATGAAGAAAGGAAGGACAGTTGCCACCAGAGTCTGTGTGATTTTGCATTATGGTGACATAGCATGTGCTGTGGCTGGGGGTTCAGACAGAGGGATTTTTAGTGCAGTGGGAAGGAAATTTGAGACACTCCTGCCATTGAGTTCCTGGGCAGCCCTCAGCCCATCCTCCTCTGAGCTCAGGGCTGTCACCTGTCCATCCAGGTAGGAACATCTGCTGCACACAGCAGCCGTGAAGTCAGTGCGCCTGGGAGGGCAAACGCACTTCCAGTTTTCAGTGTGGGTGCCTGGCCGGGGCCTGGCACACAGTAGGGCATCGGGCACTCGGCAGTGTTCCTCCTCCTGTGTCCATGCCACCGGCTCTGGCCGGGATGAGCCCAGGCCCCACAGCCCAAGGGGGACGCCTTGAACTCAGAGCCGAGCGCCTCCAGTCGCGGGTCCAGTAATTAAGTTTCTCGTCAAGCACTTGAAGCGACACAGCAGCTCGCCGCCTTTGTCCGCCGGCAACTTGCGTTCCGTGGTCTGTTACAGCTTCTAAACGCCTATTTGTCCTCTCTGTCAGCCCTGTGTTCTCTCTCGAGTGTGAAGTGCTTCCACTCCATTTCCCCCCCACCTCAAATTTTTATTTTCTGCCTTTTCAGTCTTTGGGCGAGTGGAGGGGCTCTTGCAGGAAATCACATTTTCCCTGCCCCAGATTTCTGCCACTCTCACTCTTCATTGTGTTTCGAGTGTGTGTTTTCAGGGCAGGAACAGAAAGGCCTGTCACAGATCCAAGTCCCGGGGTCTGCTTTCCCAAGTCAGGGACAAGCACCCCAAGACAACCTCCTCTCTGGAGGGAACTGGAGCCTGAAGCTAAGGGGACAGGGTTGGATGATGCCCAGAGAAAGCCCTCTGAACGCCGAGTCTCCTCTCCACCTCACCGGGGGACAAGTCAGGGAAGCCAAGACCCCGGTTTAAAACCCTGTCTGATGTATATGGAATCTGGAAAGACGGCACCGACAAGCCGAGGTGCAGGGCAGCAAAGGAGAAACACACATAAAGCACAGGCTTTTGGACACAGTGGGAAAAGGAGAGGGTGGGATGCTTTGAGAGCATAGCATTGAAACATCCATTACCCCATGTAAAATCCATAGCCAGTGGGAGTTTGATGTCTGATGCAGGGAACCCAAAGCCAGTGCTCTGAGACAACCTGAGGGATGGGGTGGGGAAGGCAGTGGGAGGCGGGGTTCGGGAGGGAGGGGTCACATGTATGCCTACGAGTGATTCATGTTGATGTACAGCAAAAGCCATCACAATGTTGTAAAGTAATTGTCCTACAATTAAAGTAAATAATTAAAAAAAAAAAAACCTACCTGATGAATCAGTCCTGAATATTCCTTGGAAGGACTGATGCTGAAGCTAAAACTCCAATACTCTGGCCACCTGATGCCAAGAACCTACTCATTGGAAAAGACTCTGATGCTGGGAAAGATTGAAGGTGGGAGGAGAAGGGGATGACAGAGGATGAGATGGTTGGATGGCATAACCGACGTGATGGACATGAGTTTGCGTAGGCTCCGGGAGTTGGTAATGGACAGGGAGGCCTGGAGTGCTGCAGTGCACGGGGTCGCAAAGAGTCGGACACGACTGAGCGACTGAACTGAACCGCACTGATGAACCTCAGGGATGGGACCATGGAATTGCTGCCACCTGGTGGCAGTATACTCTGATTCTGGGTTCAGACCCAAGGCAAAATGGGCCTCTTAGCTGTCGGACGTTCAAACCAGTATTTACAGAACTGATACTGACTTAGAGACACTGGAGATATTTTGGAAAAGATTGCAAACCTCACTGACATGGGTGCTTGCAAACCTCGCTCCCTGGGACTGAAAATCCCCCAAAGTTTTCCTTTCACTTTATTTGATCCTGGGTTAGGGTCATGGTTCCACCATGCAGTTGTGTTTTCCGCTCAGAACCAAGCAGGGGGAGGCAGAATCAGATCACACATTGTTCTTATCTTCAAGGGGTTGGTTGACAGTCTCCTCGGAAAGAGACACAGTAAAGTCGGTGATGGTAGCGGTGACGGGCTGTGCAGGGGCTGGAACGCACCTGGCTCCTGGCTCCTGGCTCCTGGAAGGTGCGCTCCTTCCAGTCATCAGGCAGACGCCTCGGAAATTTGAGGGGTGTTATCAACCTAACCATCATGTGCCTGCCAAGTCACCTCAGCCATGTCCAGCTCTGTGCAACCCTATGGACTGCAGCCAAGAAATGAAAAGCAGAGGCATTACTTTGCTGACAAAGGTCCGTCTAGTCAAAGCTATGGTTTTCCAGTAGTCATGTACGGATGTGAGAGTTGAACCATAAAGAAAGCTGAGTGCCGAAGAATTGATGCTTTTGAACTGTGGTGTTGGAGAAGACTCTTGAGAGTCCCTTGGACTGCAAAGAGATCCAACCAGTCAATCCCAAAGGAAATCCATCCTGAATATTCACTGGAAGGACTGATGCTGAAGCTCCAATACTTTGGCCACCTGATGGAAGAACTGACTCATTGGAAAAGATACCGATGCGGGGAAAGATTGAAGGCGGGAGGAGAAGGGGATGACAGAGGATGAGATGGTTGGATGGCGTCACCGACTCAATGGACATGAGTTTGCGCTAGCTCCAGGAGCTGGCGAAGGGCAGGGAAGCCTGGCCTGCTACAGTCAATGGGGTCGCAAAGAGTTGGGCATGACTGAGCAACTGAACAACAGTAACAAATGGTCTGCAGCCGGCCAGGCTCCTCTGTCCATGGGGTTCTCCAGGCAAGGATACTGGAGTGGGTTGCCATGCCCTCCTCCAGGGCATCTTCAGACCCAGGGGTCGAGTCCACATCTCTCACATCTCCTGCTGTGGGGGATGGGTTCTTTACCACTATCGCCACCTGGGAAGCCCAGTTTAATACCATTTGCACCTAAGACAGTGAATGGCTTTTTCTTTACTGCTTGCAAGTCCTTACGAGTTGCTTGTTGGTGGAATCAGAATTCCTGTACACACCCTGAAATGCCGTGCATGGCTGGGCACCCAGTAAATTCTTCCAGCCACAGGTTTACTCATGGTGAAGGTCTGTGCTTTTTAGTTTTCAGCAATTTAGTGGTGCCTTATTAATCTGTACTCTCAGTGCTTGAAGAGCTGCTCAGCTACCCCCTAAGAGTAGTGATACTGGTTACTGGTTATCATTTCTTGACGGCTGAGTCTGTATCAGATACTGTGCTTTACAAGCTTGTCATTTAATTTATCTAATTCACTCAATCAGAAAACAGTCAGATGTTGAAAATTATTATGTTCCAGACTCAGGAGCTATGTCCTACATGTAGTTGTATAGTCACTAAGTCATGTCTGACTCTCTTGTGACCCCAGGGACTGTAGCCCGCCAAGTTCCTTTATCCATGGGATTTCCCAGGCAAGAAAGCTGGAGGGGGTTTGTCATTTCCTTCTCCAGGGATCTTTGTGATCCAGGGATCGAACCTGCATCTCTTGCATCTCCTGCATGAGCAAGTGGATTCTTTACCCCTGAGCTACCAGGGAAGCCCCGTGTCGGGTAGTTTTTGACTAAATATTGTGGATAATAGGTTGTCAACATTCTGGATTTGTTATCTTCCTGTGAAGAGTAGTTGTTTTTTATTTTAATAGATAATTCAGTTACTGGCTGATCACCTTAAACTTGTATAAGTTCAGATTTGTATTTTAGTGTGAGTCGGTGGAAATCCCAAGCTGTTTATCAAGCTCCTCTAACTTAATGGGACTGAGTAGGGCTTAATGGGATTCTCAACTCCGTCTCCCCTGTAGATCTTTCCCGGGATTGGCTTTAGGCTTTTTAAGGATGGCTCTAGAGCAGTGATTACTCTAGAGTGATGGTTCTCAACTAGGGAAGTTTTGCCTCCCAGGAGACACTTGGAAATGTCTGCAAACATTATTGGAGGTTGTAACTTGATTGTGGGGAGGGACAGTTACTGGCATCTAGTGAGTAGAGGCCGGGGATGCTGTTAAATGTTCTACAAGGTGCAGGACAGCCCCTGCGACCAAGAATTGTGGGTCACAAATGTCTACAGTGCCTCAGTACAGAAACCCTGCTTTAGGACATGGTTCTTTCCCCTAAGGGAAGGTCGTGCTTTGTCTCAGCCAGGTACCAAGGATGAATGAATGCTTGGTGTTGGCCAGACCTCCACTCCGGCAGGGCGGGAGCCCGACCCTCTGACTCTGCTCTCTCTTCGGCAGTGTCTGGCCTCGAGTGTGCGGCTGCACTGCCAGCCCCGAGCAGTGCTCCCTGGGGAGCCTTGGTGGTCTCACCCTGGATGTTTGCAGCCCAGCCATCAGCCACAGCCTCTCAGGAACCTCCACATGGACATACGGGGCCCCTGCTCTGCCCAGCTCCCCCTTCCCTGTGCCACACACTGTAGTGTCCAGTTACATCAGCTGCCCTACCCTCTGGCCCTGCCTGTTCAGCGTGACGGGACTCTGTGCTCTGTTTGGGCTCCAGTTCTTGTCCCCAGGCAGAGGGCTCAGCATACCCCTCTTGGCAGCGCCCCATCTCTCAGGGATAATAGTCTTGCCCTGAGTGTTATCTACTGCCTGAAAATGGTTCTGTTTTTGTCTGTTCTGATAGCTGCTTATGGCAGGAGGGCCATTCCTTTCCAGTCACTCAGTCAGGACCAGAAGCAGAAGTCTGACTCTCCTGCTTATAAGTCCTAGCAGCTTTTCCTTACACTAGAATTAGAATTCAGACTACTCAACCATGACGGAGGCTAAGGAACCCCTCTGTGGCCTGGTCCCATCTCCAACATGGCCCTGGACATCCAAGGCTCTTTCCAGAGCATCACAGACCCTGTCTGTCTGGACTACTGTCCCATCAGATATTCCCATGGCTGGCTCCCTCTCACCCTGTAGTCTCTGCTCCACAGTTATATCTGATCAGCTGGGCTCAAGCACCCCCACTAAACGTCATGACTTTAACCAAGCCTCTGTATTATTTTATGCATAGGGCAGATGGCTGTTTGAAGCAATCTTGTGTTCATTTGTTGAAGCTTCACTGTTAACCTCCCTGCATTAGACTGTCAGCTCCATGTAAGCTGAGGATGTGTTTCTCTTATCCACTGCAACTCCCTGGCACCTGTCAGAGAACCTGGCACATGTTAGGCTCCCAGTCAATACAGGATGTGTAGGTGGAGGTTGAATGAGTGGATGAATAGGTGGATGAGTAGGTGAACTGGTAGATAGGGGGATGGATGAGTGAGTGTGTGGATGGATGGATGGACGGATTGGTAGATGGGTGAGTGCATGAGTGGATGGGTGGATGGATGGTTGGGTTGGTGAACAGGAAGATAGAGGGATGGATGGATGAGTGGATGGGAGGATGGGTAGGTGGGTGAACAGGTAGATGAGTGTATGGTGTACACTGATTTAGATAAAGGACTGCAAACAGAGGAGACCAAAATTATTTCCAGTTGGATGTCCCAGAGAAGATTTTATGAAACCATAAAATCTTTTATTTGATCCTTGAAGTATGGGGAAGGCAAGACTATTTGGAGATAAAGCAAAGCCCAGAAAATCTACATATATGGAGGAAAAGGTAAGTAGTTCATTGTGGCCACGGGATAGATTTTGTGACAGGTAATCACAAGAAATAAGGTTCAGACAGCATTCTGAGGCCCCTTCGTTGGGAACACCAGATGTCAAGCCCAGAGAGCTGAAGATTTTATCCAGTGGTCTACAGGGAGCCATTGAGTGTTTCAGTACAAGGGGTTGACTGTCATGAACAGAGCTTAACTTCAGAACATTATGCAGATGAGAGGCTCAGCAGAACTCCATGACAAGGAGCTTTAGAGTCACAAGGAACTTCATTAGATTGCCTGGCCCTTCTTCATCTGCTGTGTGACCTTGAGCAGACAGCTCACTCTCTCTAAGGCTCAGTTCGTCTCTTGTAAGCTTCTCATGGGCAGAGTCCAATCTTTGACTCGCCTCCTGCCCCCTCATAGATGTGATAAGGGTAGATGAATCAGCACAAGCAAACTTCTCTGGGTACACAGAAGGAGCAAGCAAACAGAGCAAGTGTGGAGACGGAGAGGGGAGAAGTGGAGACGTGTATCCAGGGACCTTGCCGTGGGAATGGGGGAGTGGCTTTGCTGTGCGGGGAGGTCGGAAGATGTGTATAAGAGACAGGTCGCGGGTCCAGTAATTAAGTTTCTCGTCAAGCACTTGAAGCGACACAGCAGCTCGCCGCCTTTGTCCGCCGGCAACTTGCGTTCCGTGGTCTGTTACAGCTTCTAAACGCCTATTTGTCCTCTCTGTCAGCCCTGTGTTCTCTCTCGAGTGTGAAGTGCTTCCACTCCATTTCCCCCCCACCTCAAATTTTTATTTTCTGCCTTTTCAGTCTTTGGGCGAGTGGAGGGGCTCTTGCAGGAAATCACATTTTCCCTGCCCCAGATTTCTGCCACTCTCACTCTTCATTGTGTTTCGAGTGTGTGTTTTCAGGGCAGGAACAGAAAGGCCTGTCACAGATCCAAGTCCCGGGGTCTGCTTTCCCAAGTCAGGGACAAGCACCCCAAGACAACCTCCTCTCTGGAGGGAACTGGAGCCTGAAGCTAAGGGGACAGGGTTGGATGATGCCCAGAGAAAGCCCTCTGAACGCCGAGTCTCCTCTCCACCTCACCGGGGGACAAGTCAGGGAAGCCAAGACCCCGGTTTAAAACCCTGTCTGATGTATATGGAATCTGGAAAGACGGCACCGACAAGCCAAGGTACAGGGCAGCAAAGGAGAAACACACATAAAGCACAGGCTTTTGGACACAGTGGGAAAAGGAGAGGGTGGGATGCTTTGAGAGCATAGCATTGAAACATCCATTACCCCATGTAAAATCCATAGCCAGTGGGAGTTTGATGTCTGATGCAGGGAACCCAAAGCCAGTGCTCTGAGACAACCTGAGGGATGGGGTGGGGAAGGCAGTGGGAGGCGGGGTTCGGGAGGGAGGCTGTCTCTTATACACATCTAGATGTGTATAAGAGACAGGCACTCACCTGCAAGGCTGTTCTGTGGAGCGTGGCCACTTGGAGTGATGGAGCTGGGAGTCAGGGCTTGGGTTCTTCCTCTGATCCTGAGTGACCTTGGACAAGTTCCTTCTCCTTTCTCCTTCTGGGCCTCAGTTCCCCACAGATGACNACATAACATCTAGATGTGTATAAGAGACAGGGGGAGAAGTGGAGACGTGTATCCAGGGACCTTGCCGTGGGAATGGGGGAGTGGCTTTGCTGTGCGGGGAGGTCGGAGGGGGGCGGGGGGGATGTGGGAAGGTCCCTCCTGCTGTGATGTCACAGATTCATGGGCAGTTGTGTGAGTGTGTCTGGCTACCTGCAGCAGCCCATGAGACAGGTATCAGCAAGCATTCAGGATGCACCTACTGTGTGCAAGGCCTGCCTGTGGGGTAGAAGTATGAGAGATGAATCGGGCAGTGGTTTTGCCCTTGAGATGCCACTGGGAAGGGCCACAGCTGGGGCTGGCGAGAGCAACGGAGAATGAGGCCTCGGCCGTACCAGCACAGGAAGGGAACAGCTGTAAGCCCGTCTCCGGGGGTCCTTAGGCCACTTTTTTAGAAGTCCAGTCTTACATTTGTTCATCTGGCAGGTATTACTGACACCTATGCCAGGCATTATGCTGGGTCTTGACTTTTAAAATGAATTAGCAGAAATGTAGAAAGTATCCACTCTTGCCAGACCTTTGCTGGGCTCTAGGGGAGTAGGGTGGATAGATGAGTGATATATTCTGGGACAGGAGTTTTGTCATTGCTGGAGGGTCTTTGGCCCCCCTCTCCAAAGTTAGGTATAAAAATGTGTGCATTAAGCGTGTTCTTTTTCAATTAATAAACTTTTTTAAAGCAGGTTTTACAGAATAATTAAGCAGAAAATACAGAGAGTTCCCATATGTCTCCTCTCCCTTGGCCACACTTTTCCCTACTATTAACATCCTATATATGTGTGGTGGGCTTCCCAAGTGGCTCATTGGTAAAGAATCCACCTGCAGTGCAGGAGATGCAGATTCAATCCCTGGGTTGGGAAGATCCCCTGGAGGAAGGCATGGCAACCCACTCCAGTATTCTTGCCGGGAGGATCCCATGGACAGAGAAACCTGGCAGGTTACAGTCCATGGGGTCCCCAAAGAGTTGAGACTAAACAACAACAAATGTGTGTAGCCTTTGATTTAATCCTTGAAGGGTGAGAAGGTACATTTGTTACAACTGATGAAGCAGTGCTGATACAGGATTATTAGCTCAATAAGCCCATATTTGACATTCGGGCTCACTCTTCGTGTTGTGCAGGCAGTGGGTTTTGGCAGATGCATCATGTCATGTATCCACGTTACAGCATCATACAGGATAGTTTCACTACCTTAAAATTGCTCCACCTGTTCATCCTTCCCCCTTCCTCTCCAACCCCTGGCAACCACTGATCCTTTTCCTGTCTCCATAGTTTTACCTTTTCCAGAATGCCATACATTATGTAGCCTTTTCAGACTGGCTTCTTTCACTTAGTAATATGAAGTTAACTTTCCTGTATGTCTTTATGTATCCTTAAGCTCTTATCTTTTTATCTCTGACTAATATTCTGTTGTCTGGATAATATGTAATTTGTTTATTCTTTCACCTATTGATGGGCATCTTGGGTACTTCCAAGTTTGATCACTGTGAATAAAGCCACTATGAATACCTGTGGGCAGGTATTTCATTAGAATCTGTTTCTCTAAAAGAGTCCATTGACTTGCATAGAGATGCCCTGATCTTAAGCTTTCAACCAAAGCTGCAGGCACAGGGTGGGGGTCCCATCAGACTACTGGATTCCATGGTTCATCTGCTTACTAGCTATATGACCACAGGCACATTACTTGGCCTATCTGTGCCTTGATTTTGTCTTCTGTGAAAAGGGTTGTTAGGATTAAATGAGATAATACGCATTCATTGTATGCATAGCACTGTGTCCAGCACATGATAAATGCTCAATAAATGTTGGCTATAATTTTCTGTAAGAGACAAATATGCATTTAATTTTATTTTCTTGATGAAAGCTTCAGGCATTTTTGTGGCACTGCACAGTATGAACTGATTTAACCCATCCTGTTCGCACAGAGTATGCTTTTAAAAGTCTTTAGACCATGAAGGATTCATGTCAATGTATGCCAAAACCAATACAGTACTGTAAAGTAAAATAAAGTAAAAATAAAAATAAAAAAAAAAAGAAAAGTCTTTAGAGAACAGATAGGGCAAAGAGATGAGATACAGACATTAACGTAAGCTGTTATGCTAGCTGTCTTGGCAGGTGGTGGTGGTGTCGTTCAGCCCCTCAGTCATGTCCAACTCTTTGCAACCCCATGAACTGCAGCATGCCAGGCTTCCCTTTCCTTCACCATCTCCCAGAGTTTGCTCAAACTCACGTCCATTGAATCAGTGATGCCATGCAACCATCCCGTCCTCTGTCATCCTCTTCGCCTCCTGCCTTCTGTCTTCCCCAGCATCAGGGTCTTTAATGATTCAGCTCTTCACATTAGGTGCCCAAAGTATTTGCAGCTTCAGCTTCGGCATGATATGTGTAGGCAGAACGAACTGACATTTCAAGACAGCTGTCTACAACCTTACTGCTCAAAGTGTGGTCCCCAGACCGGCAGTAGCATCAGTCTTATATGGGAGCTTGTTAGAAATGTGAACCCTCAGGCCCCATCACCAACCTGCCCCATCAGAGTCTGCGTCTCAGCAGTATCTTCTGCAGGTTTTACAGTGTGAGAGTCTGAGGAGCAATGGTCTAAGAGCACTCAGCGTTCAGCATTCTGAGACCTGTGAGACACATCAGTGAGGGTGTGGTCAGGGAGGCAGAGGTGCTGGGGCCAAACAGGATGAGCAAGGTTGTCCTGGGTGTTGGGGTCACCTCCCTGCTCTCGCTCATGCTCCAGGGCAGAGGGTGGGAGAGACCTGCACCCGTCTCCCAGGGTGATCTGGGAATGGGATGGATCCCTTCAGGGAGTGCCCACCCTCTAGAACTATACCATCCAGCACAGTGACCACAAGCCACATCTAACCATTTAAATTGAAAGTGATTGAAATTAAGTGCAAGCCAATATTCAGTTCCTCGGTTTCACACATCAGACTTCAGGTGCTCAATAGCCACCTGGACCTGGGCCCTCCCTTACTGGACAGAGCAGATACAGAACGCTTCTATCACTGCAGAACCTTCCATTGGACATTCATGCCCTAGAGGGAAAGAGACCCAAGAAGCAGAAGAATCTGTGGAAACTTGAGCTCCGATTGCACCAGGGGCCAAGTGAGCCCCGGCTCTCTGAAGGCCTGCTGTCAGCACTGTGGGCCTCTTTCCTCTACCCCTTAGAGGGCGCTAGAAAGTGACAGGCACTCAGTCGCGTCCAGCTCTTTGTGACCCCATGGACTGTAGCCCACCAGTCTCCTCTGTCCATGGAATTCTCCAGGCAAGAGTAGTGGAGTGGATTGCCATTTCCTTCTCCAGGGGACCTTCCCGACTCAGGGACTGAACCTGGGTGCCGCACACTGCAGGATGAGCCACCAGAGAAGGCCTCTGCCCCTGAGAGGGGCCTGGTTATTTCAAGAAGAGTCCAAGACTGCACACTGAGGAGTCAGGGCCAGAACTGCGGCCACCGCTGCCTTGGGCAGAGAGGACTGCAGTGGCGGTCCACCCAGTGACGGGCCACGGAGGCTGTAGTAGCTGCATTTGCAGTGGCCCTGGAATGGGAGGAGAGAATCTCCCCTCCAGTTCAGTGGGAAGACGGAAGATGCAGGAGCCCAGTTAGTCAGAGTGGCTCTTAACTAGCTTTGTCCTCTTTTTCAGCAGGAAAATACCATGGAACACAAACTTCTTCCAGCTCCACTCTCTCCCTGTCCTTGTGATTGTTTTCTTCCCCTTTAAAAATTCTGCTTTATTACCACTTAAAGTTGATATTTACTTGAATTTTACAAGGTGTTTACTGATTCCTTTGCTTCCTGTTGTCACTCGTTTCTAATGGATTAAATTTCCTTCTTATTGGAGTACATCCTTTAGTAGTTCTTTCAGCAAAGGCTTGTGAAAACCAAGCTCTCTTAGTTCATGAAAAGGATGGTAATTTTAAAGTGTCAGTTTAAACTTGGATGCCCGCTTTGCAGGAGCAGTGTGTGATCACACCCATACCTGTTACTCCTAGATCGAGTCCTGGCCTGAGGCACAGAGTTTTCTGATACGTCATTCACTACAGGGCAACTCCATTCTGGCTCCTACATTTTACAGTACAACCACTCAGCATCTGGTCATGCCCAGGGCTTGAAATCTTTTTTAGAAAAATTTTGTTTTACTGAGGTACAGTCGTTGTACAGTATTATGTAATTTACAAGTGTACAACATAGTAATTCGTGATATACTGATTTTTAAAGTTTATACTCCATTTGTACTTATTGCAAAATACTGGCCATATTCCCAGTGTTGTATAATACATCCTTGCAGCTTATTTTATACATAGGAGTTTGTGCCTCTTAATCGTCTACCCCTGTGCTTCCTCCCTTCCCTCTCCCCACTGGTAACCACTGGCTTGTTCTCTGTGTCTGTGAGACTCATTCTTTCTTTGTCATATTCACTAGTCTGTTGTATATGTTAGATTCCACATATAAGTGATATCACGCAGTGTTTGTCTTTCTCAGTCTTTGTTATCTCACTTAGCATTCTAGCCTCCAAGTCCATCCATGTTGCTACAAATGGCATGGTTTCATTCTTTTTTATGACTGTGTAGTGTTCCGCTGTGTAAATGTACCACATCTTTATGCATGCATCTGTTGATGGACACTTAGACTGCTTCCATAGCTCAGCAATTGTAGATAATACTGCTATGAATATATTTATTTTTTCAAATTACTGGTTTCTTTTTATATATATATACTCAGGAGTGACATTGCTGGGTCATGTGGTGGTTCTGTTTCTAGTTAGTTGGGAAACCTCCCCCCATACTGTTTCCCCACAGTGGCTGCACCTGTGGATATATGTATACCAACAGTATACAAGGGTTCCCTATTCTCTGTATGCTCGCCAACACTTGTTATTTGTGTTTCTTTTGGTGATGGCCATTCCGACTGGTGTGAGGTGATCGCTCATCATGGTTTTGATCTGCATTTCCCTGACGATTAATGGTGTTGAGCTTCTTTTCATGAGGCCACCTATATGTCCTCTTTAGAAACATGTCTATTCTGCTCGTTTATTAAATTGGGTTGTTTGTTTTTTTCCTTTTATGTTGAATTGTATGAACTGTTTATATATATGTTAGGTATTAAAACATTATTGGTCATATAATTTGCAAACATCTCCTCCCATTCAGTAGATTGTCTTTTCATTTTGTTGATGATTTCTTTTGCTATGCAAAAGTTTTTAAGTTTAATTAGGTCCCATATGTTCATTTTTGCTTTTATTTCCTTTACTTTAGGAGACAGAGCCAAAAAAATAAAAATATTGCTGTGATTTATGTCAAACAGTGTTCTACCTAAGTTTTCCTCTAGGAATTTTATGATTTCCAGTCTCACATTTGGATCCTTAATCCATTTTGAGTCTATTTTTTTTATATGGTGTTAGAGAATATACTAATTTCATTCTTTTACATTTAGCTGTCCAGTTTTCCCATGGCCAGTTATTGGCAAGTCTGTCTATTCTCCTTTGGGTTTTCTTTGCCAGGGCCTGAGATTTTAACTCTGCCATTGGGAAGGAATTGAAACCCCAGCCACTTGGACATCTGTCTACTTGGACATCCCCATGGGTTACTGAGTCTGCTCCTTCTCCTCATCTTTTAGCTTTGGTCGCTCTCATCTCTGGCATCTGGGGGAATCTTCTGTCTTCCTTTTCAGCCAGGTTATGAATTCCCAGTGTGTGTTGTGTTTCATGATGGCCTGTTTGCCATGTCTCATAAAGAACAAATTTGACCCTGGGCATTTGCCGCTCTTCCCCTGCTGGTCTTGAACACGACACACCGAAAGTTCAAGCAGGAAATTAAAGTTAAAGAAAGTCGCCTTGAGTCATTCATGCTTAATTCAGCAGTTCAGTTTTATTCATAAAGTCATATATTTGTGAGGAAGATTTCATATTTCATACTATCCATGATTATGTTTTCTGACAGTAAATTTGTTTCTAGCACATGAAGTAAAATCATATTCACCAAGGTATTTGGCAGAAGTGCCCCATGGGGCCCATTTCTTTGCTGTCTTAACAAGTTTGAGAGTCAGTTTCTAGATTCACCTTCTTCTTTGGTGGGCAAGTCTGGGTTTGAGTCCCAGAACAAGGAGATTACTTACCCCCGGCCACAGCTGGGAGAGAACTGGACGAGAAAATAGAAGCTCCAGTTGAAACATCTATTACCCTTCCACCTTTTGAGCCAGTTTCCTCAACTATGAAATCAAGAGGTTAGACCAGACGTGGAATGAGGTCCTCACTCACTAGCTTCACGACCTTGAACACGTCACTGAACCTCTCTGGGCTTCTGTCCTTACAAGCTTGACCCTCTCCACCTCGGCTGACCGGTGAGAGTATCAAGGGGGCTGACCTGGATGATGGTGCCCTGAGGAACTCAGGGCTGCCAAGAGGTGTACGCCATTCCTATCTTGAAGATGCTGGGTCTGCCTCCCCGGACGCCTCCTTGGTGAGGAAGGTACGTGCTTTGCAAGGGCGATGTAGTCTGATGATCCCTGACCCAGCGCAGGTGGGGACAGAGTCTGATGATCCCTGACCCAGCGTGGGTGGAAGCAGGGAGAGCAAGGCTTTCTTCTGTCTGTGAGCTGCACAATGATGAGTTTTGATACGTCTGAGTTTGCTGGAGATTGTGACTTTTGGTGCTGAAAACTCACTGGTGTGTGAACCCCCGTTCTGCCTCCCTTCCTTCTCGTGTGTAAGCAAACGCTGAAAAGATCCCCAGGGCCAGCGCCGACTCCTTGCTTAGTGCCTAGAGATGTCTTGCATGGTTCAGCTCCTTCCTCTGTGCCTTTGCCTTCCTCTCTTGCCCACCGGGAAACTCCCAGGCTCAGGATCAGGGACTTAGCTCCATCACTGACCTGGAAGGGCTATTGTCCTTCCTTGTACTGAATTCCCTCAGTCATAAAATGAGGCCATTGAGTAAAATCAACTGATTTTCAAACCTTTCCATGTTCAGTGACCCTTGACTTTTCTTTCTCCCCTTAGGACCCGTTCTCGTTGTTTATTTCATGCTGACAGGAAGTTCCTATTAGTGGTTGTTTGTGTGTGATCAATAAAAGGTGTCAGAGCCCAGAAATTACTCTTTAAAATATCCTCTGTGAAAGTAAGACTGAGATGGGAGATGATTTATCTGTGGGCATGTGAATGTATTTATGTTATAAATCTCCCACGTGTCTTCAAGGTTAGAGATGGTAGCACATTAAGAGTTCTCAAGGCCAGCACAGGGAGCTCTGTTCACTATTATGTGACAGCCTGGATGGGAAAGGAGTTAGGGCAAGAATGGATACAAGTATATGTATGGCTGAGTCCCTTTGCTGTCCACCTGCAACTATCACAACTTAACAAAAAGTTGTGATATTAATTGGCTATACTCCAGTACAAAATGAAAAGTTTAAAAATAAATCCATCATTTGAAAAAAAAGAATTTTCAAGGCCATGTGAATAAGTGGAAAGGGAGGGTTGGATGAATGTCATTCTAAGCAAGAGTAGTTAACACCCCTAGAGAGATCATCTAGAATACATCATCCAAGACTGCCCGTGCCGCACGCGGGTCACATCTGACCCAACCACGCCTCCCCCGTGGGGGCTGCCACGCTGCCCAGGACACAGGACGTGCGCACTAAACACCCGCTGTAGGAGACCTTCATCTTCTCAGTGCTGTGCTGCTGCCTGGGACAGGGGCTACCATGGTCACTGTTTATGCCTCAAAATAGGTGACAGCGTAGAGAAGACACAAGAGGAGGCAATAAGTAAAGATCCTCTAAGGAAGAGAGATGAGGATAATGAATTACAGACACGGGCTTCTGAGTGAATGCCTCCGAGACAGTGTCAAGTGCATCTGGGAAATCATGCAGCGAGCGATGGTGGGGAGTTCGCCTTTGTGCCTTTTCAGGCACCGCTCCTGCTCCTCTCTCGAAACCTGGAAACCTGTTCTGCCTCAGCCAGAAAGGAATCATGGCTGACAGTTCAGTTCAGTTCAGTTCAGTCGCTCAGTCGTGTCCGACTCTTTTGCGATCCCATGAATCGCAGCACGCCAGGCCTCCCTGTTCATCACCATCTCCCGGAGTTCACTCAGACTCACGTCCATCGAGTCCATGATGCCATCCAGCCATCTCATCCTCTGTCGCCCCCTTCTCCTCCTGCCCCCAATCCCTCCCAGCATCAGAGACTTTTCCAATGAGTCAACTCTTCGCATGAGGTGGCCAAAGTACTGGAGTTTCAGCTTTAGCATCATTCCTTCCAAAGAAATCCCAGGGTTGATCTCCTTCAGAATGGACTGGTTGGATCTTCTTGCAGTCCAAGGGACTCTCAAGAGTCTTCTCCAACACCACAGTTCAAAAGCATCGATTCTTCGGCGCTCAGCTTTCTTCACAGTCCAACTTTCACATCCATACATGACCACAGGAAAAACCATAGCCTTGACTAGACGGACCTTAGTCGGCAAAGTAATGTCTCTGCTTTTGAATATACTATCTAGGTTGGTCATAACTTTTCTTCCAAGGAGTAAGCGTCTTCTAATTTCATGGCTGCAGTCACCATCTGCAGTGATTTTGGAGCCCCAAAAAATAAAGTCTGACACTGTTTCCACTGTTTCCCCATCTATTTCCCATGAAGTGATGGGACCGGATGCCATGATCTTCGTTTTCTGAATGTTGAGCTTTAAGCCAACTTTTTCGCTCTCCTCCTTCACTTTCATCAAGAGGCTTTTTAGCTCCTCCTCACTTTCTGCCATAAGGGTGGTGTCATCAGCATATCTGAGGTTATTGATATTTCTCCCGGCAATCTTGATTCCAGCTTGTGTTTCTTCCAGTCCAGCGTTTCTCATGATGTACTCTGCATATAAGTTAAATAAGCAGGGAGACAATATACAGCCTTGACGTACTCCTTTTCCTATTTGGAACCAGTCTGTTGTTCCATGTCCAGTTCTAACTGTTGCTTCCTGACCTGCATACAGATTTCTCAAGAGGCAGGTTAGGTGGTCTGGTATTCCCATCTCTTTCAGAATTTTCCACAGTTTATTGTGATCCACACAGTCAAAGGCTTTGGCATAGTCAATAAAGCAGAAATAGATGTTTTTCTGGAACTCTCTTGCTTTTTCCATGATCCAGCGGATGTTGGCAATTTGATCTCTGGTTCCTCTGCCTGTTCTAAAACCAGCTTGAACATCAGGGAGTTCACGGTTCACATATTGCTGAAGCCTGGCTTGGAGAATTTTGAGCATTACTTTACTAGCGTGTGAGATGAGTGCAATTGTGCGGTAGTTTGAGCATTCTTTGGCATTGCCTTTCTTTGGAATTGGAATGAAAACTGACCTTTTCCAGTCCTGTGGCCACTGCTGAGTTTTCCAAATTTGCTGGCATATTGAGTGCAGCACTTTCACAGCATCATCTTCCAGGATTTGAAACAGCTCAACTGGAATTCCATCACCTCCACTAGCTTTGTTCTTAGTGATGCTTTCTAAGGCCCACTTGACTTCACATTCCAAGATGTCTGGCTCTAGATTAGTGATCACATCCTCATGATTATCTGGGTCGTGAAGATCTTTTCTGTACAGTTCTTCTGTGTATTCTTGCCACCTCTTCTTAATATCTTCTGCTTCTGTTAGGTCCATACCATTTCTATCCTTTATCGAGCCCATCTTTGCATGAAATGTTCCCTTGGTATCTCCAATTCTCTTGAAGAGATCTCTAGTCTTTCCCATTCTGTTGTTTTCCTCTATCTCTTTGCATTGATTGCTGAAGAAGGCTTTCTTATCTCTTCTTGCTATTCTTTGGAACTCTGCATTCAGATGCTTATATCTTTTCTTTTCTCCTTTGCTTTTCGCCTCTCTTCTTTTCAGTGCTATTTGTAAAGCTTCTCCAGATAGCCATTTTGCTTTTTTGCATTTCTTTTCCATGGGGATGGTCTTGATCCCTGTCTCCTGTACAGTGTCACGAACCTCATTCACAGTGAGGTTTAAGCCCTGCTCTGATAAATCCAACCCCCTCATCCTCTGTCACCCTCTTCTCCTCCTGCCCTCAGTCTTTCCCAGCATCAGGGTCTTTTCCAATGAGTTGGCTGTTTGCATCAGGTGCCCAAAGTATTGGAGCTTCAGCTTCACCGTTTCAGTGGACATGAACTTGGGCAAACTCCGGGAGATGGTGAGGGACAGGGAAGCCTGGTGTCCTGCAGTCCATGGGGTCACAAACAGTCAGCCACGACTTGGCGACTGAACAACAGATACATCCGTGAATCGCGATGGATGTGTCCTTAATCTTTGAGGTGAGGTCAAGGAGACTTGTAGCTCCCAGGAAGCTCCTGGTTTTCTGTTTGGGGACTGAACACGGGCTTTGGCTCTTGAATGTCACCGAGGCAGAGCAAGGATTTCCTTAGTTCACCCACAGTGTCTTGCTCATGAGGTGCTGATCACAGAGCACACATTTTCTCGCAGACTCAGTCCTCCTGGAAGTGAGGGACCTGTCTCCGCAGTGAACCTGCCAGTCCCGTCTGCTGGGCTAAGAGCATCCCGTCCAGCATCCTGTTGGTTCTACCTGCACAGGGAACACCCCCACTTTACCCACTACCTAGATTCTGCCTCGGCATTTTGCCATGTTGGCTCCATCCAGTATCTTCCCAAGACTTGTATCCATCGATCCATTTTATTTCCTTGTATACATTTCAAAGTAAGGGTTTCCCTGGTGGCTCAGACGGTAAAGAATCTGCTTGCGGTGTGAGAGACACAGATTCGGGAAGATCCCCTGGAGAAACAAATGAGGACCCACTCCAGTATTCTTGCCTGGAGAATCCTACAGACAGAAGAACCTGGTGGGCTACAGTCCAAGGGGCCTCAAAGAGTCAGACAGGACTGAGCGACCAACACTTTCACTTTCTTTCATTTCAAAATAAGTCGCAGACATTGGCACACTTGCCCCCCTAATCACTGCCACGTCCACATCTTGAGTTATTTTTAGCCTGGTCATCCTGGGTTTTGTTGCTCAAGCAGATGCCCGGGGATGTCACTGAGGGAGGTCTGAGGGTGAGGACAGTCCTATGTCGAGTGGCTCTGCCCAGAGCTGAGGCCGCTGTCCTGCAGCATCAGTGGGGAGGGACTGCTGTGGCCACCTGTCTCGTCTCCCGTGAGTCCACATGTGACCTTACCCATCCCTTCAGTTTTCCTGTCCTCCATGACCTTGACCTTGTGTGGTCAGGAAGACAGCCTCAGCACTTGTGGGTGAGGGGGTGGCTGGACATACACTGCCGGTCGTCCACTCACCCAGTCTTCAGACCTGCTTCTGCATTCTTCCTGGGTGCCCTGGGCTTGCTGCTCTGTTAGTCAGCTTCCTGAGGATCTGGTGTTGTTTAAAGCTGTCACCTCTCCATTCAGATGAGCAGGGGCAAGGCAGTGCAGAGCAGATGGCCGTGTGACCACAGAGATTGGCTGGGACACGGGACGGGGTTGGGGATGAAAGGAGAGTGTGTGAGTGGACGAGGCAGGCCCCGGACGCTAAGGGTCACATCCGCTGGGACGTGGACATGGGAGGAGCAGGGACCGGCAGCAGGCTGGTCGCCCTGGCTGCTCCCTCCTGGCTGAGATGGTGAGAGTCTTTGGGGAGATTGAAAGGAGGGGCTTTGGGGTCAACAGTGGGGCTGTGATCGTCCCCCTACCTGCTGGCTGTCCTTATTACTGTCGTTTAGTTGCCATGTTGTGTCAGGCGCTTTGCTACCCCCGTGGACACTTGCTCGAATGACATAGGAGAGTGTGCCAGTTTGGAGCTCGGTTTGACCCAGAAGACCCTGGCCTTGTGTGCCCAGTGAAGGCAGTTGGGTTCTGCAGCTTCACCACGGATGCCAGCTCAGGCTCCCCCATCTCCATGATTCTCCCAGCGGGAAGGTAGGACCACTACCACAGGGTCATTTAGAAATACATGGAGGTGTAATTCTGGTTCCTCTCTGATGGGGCAGCTCTGGTGTTTAGAGAGTGAGACCCAGGGATGCTGAACCTCCTACAGTGAACAGGACCATCCTACGTGATGAGTGTCCTGTCCAGAGCAGCACTCTCTTAGGGGGACACTTCGTGAGGGGGGTGGACAGTCCTGGGAACAGTTCAGAGCCGAGAACATGATGTCTTCAGGTCTTGCCCAAACTGCCCACTGCTCCAAACCTCCTCTGTTTAGGCCCATAGTAAAGTGGGGTTCAGAGCTTCCCAAGTGGCTCAGTGGTAACGAATCCGCCTGTCAGTGCAGGAGATGCAGGATACTCGGTTCAAAAGATCCCCTGGAGAAGGAAATGGCAACCCATTCCAGTATTCTTGCCTGGAGAATCCCATGGACAGAGGAGCCTGGCGAGCTATAGTCCATTGGGTCGCAGAGTTAGACACGACTTAGCGACTAAATAACAATGAGAGTGGGGCGCAGCTGCCTCACGCAGTGTGCACAGCCCCAGGGTTCTACCATATAAAACACAGAAGTCGTTGCCATCGGCCCTGTGCCAACAACTGCTTGTCCACTCCCTCCACACTCTGTGACCAGGACACGGCTGTCCAGCCTCTGGGCAAAGGCCCGGCCCAGTGACCCCACTGCCTGCTCTGCACGAAGGGGCCGCCAGGGTCAGGCGACACACCAAGGCTCCCCTCACCACCCACGGCGCCACCTTCAACCCAGTGACACTGCACTGGCAGGGCCTCTGGCCAGGCTCGAGTCGGCCAGCAGGGCTGGCTGCCCGAGGACAGGCTGGCACTGGAGCCAGAGGCCACAGAACGTGTTTCCAGTGGGGCTCCCAGGCCAAGAGCCTCTGCCCCTTCCCACCACTCTTCCCGCTGGACCTGCTCGGCTGCCCAGCACATTAGCATTTAAATACGTCCAGAATCATCTTCCCCCAGAGCCCTCTGGAGCCCTCTTCCTGCACTGAATCCACAAGGGAGGGGTCGCTCGAGTCTTCCCCAGTCCTGCACTCCCTTCACTCCGAATGGCCCTTACTGTATTCACGGGCATCTGTATGTGGCATTAGCTGAGCAGAGGAGACAGGGGCGCCTAGCAACCCAGAGGGGGCTGCAAAAGAGGTGGGAAGGAAGTGATTTTCATGTAATTATTCACTCCTACAAAGGCCGTTGTCAGGTACACACTGGAAACACAGCTGTTGTATTATTCTCCTAACCTACTTTTAATCTTTTGAGAATATTTACCCGTATAAACAGCCCAGAGAAAGAGCTTAATTTCAGCCCTTTTCTGCCGGGCTGTATGTTTTCACCTCAGTGGAAGGCTTTATTTACAGAAGTTGTGTTGTGTGTGTGTATTCATATGTCTTTGTGTGGCTGTCTGTCTGAAAGGGAAATGTTAAAGAAAGAAAAGGCTGTGGGTCATCATGGGCCCAAGACGGCCACTGAGCTCTGTCCTGGCGGCGTGGACAGCCAGACGCCATGTGCGCCATCGGGTCTGGTGGTTTGAGCACCTTCTTGGCCTGGTGCTGGGTGGGCTAGGGTGGAGGGAAAGCCCTGGAAGCCTGTTCTCATAGCACGTGTATTGGAGAAGTGTTAACTGCCAAAAAGAGGCAGAGTAAGGGAGTTGTATGGTGCTTTTGAACTGTGGTGTTGGAGAAGGCTCTTGAGCGTCCCTTGGACTGCAAAGAGATCCAGCCAGTCCATCCTAAAGGAAATCAGTCCTGAATATTCCTTGGAAGGACTGATGATGAAGCTGAAATTCCAATACTTTGGCCACCTGGTGCGAAGAACCAACTCATTGGAAGAGACCCTGATGCTGGGAAAGGTTGAAGGCTGGAGGAGAAGGGGACAGCAGAGGCTGAGATGGTTGGATGGCATCACCGATGTGATGGACGTGAGTTTGAGTAAGCTCCAAGAGTTGGTGCACAGGGAGGCCTGGCGTGCTGGAGTCCATAGAGTCGCAAAGAGTCAGACACGACTGAGCGACTGAACTGACTGACTGACTTGGTACCCCGGTGTGTCCTTGCATTCATTGTGTCTCTCTTTTATGGACAAGGAAGTTGGGGCTCAGAGAAGTGAAGTAACATGCAGCTAAGTGGCAGCCTGGGTCTACCTGACCCTGGAGCACAGGCCCTGTCCGCGAAGCCCCAGGGAGATGGGGAACCAGGCACCTGGGAAGAGCCATCTCGTCTAACGTAGTCTCCTTTGCATGAAGCTTCAGTGCCGTCTCCCCACAGCAGGCTGGGCTACAGAGTTTCGTTTGTCTCTTTAGTGTGTACATCTCTCCAAGGCTAAATAGACAAGAAATGCCCCCTTCCTGGGAGTTAGTTTTTTCTCATGCATAAAAGGGGGATAATCATTGCACCAGACCGCAGCAGTGAGTCTCATGCCTGTGAAGTGTGTGGAACTCCCCACCCCCTCCCCGGCATGTCATCAGTGCTTCTGGAGGTGAAGCTGCTGCCTGATTGCTGGCTCCTCTCGCTGGTACTCCCCTGGCAGGTTGGGTCACCGCTGGGTTCGTCAGAGACCTCGGAGCATCACTGCGACAAGCGCCACTTCTTCCGGGGCGCAGGGAAGGACAGACCAGGCCCACCTGCCGGCATCGGCTTTGATCCCAGACAGAACTGCTCCCCTTATGCTCGGCCGGGTGGCTGTTTGTAGACATGAAAGCAGGTTACTGGGAGAGCTTCTGTCTGCAGCCTGCGCTGCCTTGGACACGGCAGCAAGTCACGTCTGCAGCTCCCGCCCCCTTCCAGCTGCCTGAGCAGCAGGTGCCGTGCCCCTCACGGAGCAGAGCCCTGGCCCCTGCTGCCCTGTGCTCCGCGCCCCACCTCACGCCATCCTTCACGCTCCCCTCTCCACCGGATGCTGTGTTCCAGAGTATCTGCCCGCCTTTGCTGCTTTTTTCTCCTGCTCTTAAGAGAGGGGAGGGCTGGCGCTCCTGGGACTTCACCTGGCACATAGTGGACACCCCGCCTTGTGTACTGTGGGCAGAAAAGGGAAGAGAGGCTCTTCTCTCCAGATTTGCGAGGACTGCTGAGTCCTGAGAAGAGATGAACATTGACTAAGCAACCTGCTGTCTCTCAGAGCTCACAGCTGGGTTTCTGAGCATGTCCTCTGTGCTCTCAGAGCTCACGGATCAGTTTCTGAGCACGTCCTCTGCACTCTCCCAGAGCCAGGCTCTGCGTTGAGTATTTGTTCCACACACTTCTTACTGAGGGCCTTCCCCAAGGGCTCAGCGGGTAAAGAATCCTCCTATAATGCAGGAGACATGGATCGATCCCTGATTTGGGAAGATTCCCTGGAGGAGGAAATGGCAACCCACTGCAGTGTTCTTGCCTGGAGAATCCCATGGACAGAGGAGCCTGGTGGGCTACAGTCCATGGGGTCACACAGAGTCGAATATGACTCAACAAGTAAGCACGACGCATCTCATTGAATCATCTGTGCTTGAGAGAAAAAGGGAGGGGCTCACCACACATGCACCATGACCCCCCACTCCGTCTCCCCAGTCGGGAGGTCCCTTCTCTCCAAGAGGTGAGAGAAAGACGTGAAGCGTTCCCCCTAAACTTCTGGGAGATTAGACACTCTGCTGATACATGTAAAGGTCAAGGTGGGCAGGCATGTTCCCGCGACACACAGCAGTCTCTAACCTGGCTGTGATGACGCCCTCCCTGGGGCAGGGGCCAGGTCACCGGACGTGGACAATGCCTTGTATACCATAGAGTGCATTCCATGGGGACGAGGCATCAGGAAGTAAGCGGCCAGCTTGACAGTGTGCCTCCTGACCTTGGTAGAGGAGGCTGGGTCCTCATCCGCCCATCCTTCCTTGCTTCTCCCAGCTGGGCCCCGCTGGTCCAGTGGGGAGGGAAGTTTACACCCGAGTCTGCTGTTCTTGGCACCTGCTGTGTGCCAGGGCTCACTGGAATCAGTTGCTCCGAGCTGGTTGCCCCAGAGCTAGAGGGCGGGACCACCTCTCTTCCAAAGGGGCCCTGCCCCCCAGATTCCCATGCAAATTTGTTCTCCAGACCTCTGAATGAAGACCGCCCCCAGCTACACGGCCAGAACGCCCCCTATTCACTGCCGCAGATGATGGGGACTGATCCGGTTCTCAGCTGCTGACCCAGCGCCCTTAGGGTTTGTTTGTTCAGTGGAGACTATTTCCCCTTCAGATTGTGTCAAGAACTCGGAAGCCCTTTGAGCTGAGCTGTTCCCTTTGCTGCATCCTGGGAGATGCCGGTCAGTCAGTGGGGCTCAGTGGCCTGGTCTTCCTTTCATGGAGGAGATGTTGCCTTTGTCCTGTTGACCTTACAGTCACAGAGCTGTGTGAACCCCTGCTGAAAGTGCAGGCCTGCCCAACACACCAGAACGCCCCGGCTTCTCTCTTCAAAATGTGGAGCCAGGACACCTTAGGTTCAAACCTGACCCTGTCCCTCATTAGCTGCTTGACCATCTGTGGGTCCATTTCCTCTTCTCTAAATATGGAGGTAACAGTACTCCCTAGTGAGATGGTTATGCAAATTATGAGATTGTCCCCTGAAGCCTCGCATACACAGTAAGGTTTTCAACAAATGATCACTCAGGATTCCCACTTCCTAAGGCATCACCAGACTGGTCGAGGGTTCGTGAATGTCCTGTTGGCTGGCTCTGTTAGCCTCACTTTGCCCCTTCTGTCAGATCGTCGCAGTGGCTTTACAATATGTTGGTTTCTGCCATACATCAATATGAATGAGCCATAGGCATACATACGTCCCCTTCCTCCTGAGCCTCCCTGCCTCCTCCCACCCCCCCAGCCCCNTTTCCCTGTCTATTTGTTGTGAAGTTATGGGCTGTCTCTTATACACATCTAGATGTGTATAAGAGACAGGGCATACATACGTCCCCTTCCTCCTGAGCCTCCCTGCCTCCTCCCACCCCCCCAGCCCCCCTTTTAGGTTGTCACGGAGCACCAGGCTGGAGCTCCCTGCATCTTACAGCAAATTCCCACTGGCCGTTTCACATACGGTGATGTGTGTGTTTCAGCGCTGCTCTCTCAATTTGTGCCATCCTCTCCTTCCCCTCACTGTGTCCACAAGTTTGCTCTCTGTATCTGTGTCTCTATTGCCGTCTCCTGCAAATAGGCTCTTAAGTACCATCTTTCCAGATTCCATGTACATGTGTTAATATACAATATTTGCTTTTCTCTTTCTGATTTTTATAATGAGGCTCTAGGTTCATCCGCCTCATTAGCACTAACTCAAGTGTGTTCCTTTTCCTGGCAGAGTAATATCCCATTGTATGTTCCACGTTGTATGTATGTACCACAGCTTCTTTATCCATTGATCTGTTGATCAACATCTAAGTTTCTTCCATGTCCTAGATATTGCAGATAGGGAACCATGGAGTCTTAACCCCTGGACCACCACAAAAGTCCTGCAGAGGCTATAGATACAGTGCTGGGTCTAGTGCTGAGCATCCTCACACCATGCTCCTGGGATCTGACTTGGTTTCCCGCTTCAGCAGCAAACCTGTCTTTTGCTTCTCCATAACATTTCCTGGCCTTCCTGAGGAGAAAAGGGAATCCACTAAGGTGGCAAGTGGGGAGACTGAGGGAGAGGAGGACTGTAAAATATACCCATTTCTATCTCAAATCTTTTGTTTTTTAACACTTTTTCCCTACCCTGGGTTGTTTCTTTCAACATTTAAGTATCCTAAAGTTTCTACCATTTGGAAAAATTCCTCCCTGAATGTGTTTACTCTCACGGCTATCCCATCTCCCAACTCCCCTTTCTTGAAAAACGATTTTAGTAATTCTTCTTCCCATTTCCCCCTCACCATATCTCAGTCCACATGATCTGCTTTTTCCCTACCCTGGGTTGTTTCTTTCAACATTTAAGTATCCTAAAGTTTCTACCATTTGGAAAAATTCCTCCCTGAATGTGTTTACTCTCACGGCTATCCCATCTCCCAACTCCCCTTTCTTGAAAAACGATTTTAATAATTCTTCTTCCCATTTCCCCCTCACCATATCTCAGTCCACATGATCTGCTATGATCTGCTAGCATCCTCCCCCATCACGCCCAACTCACACACACACACACACACACACACACACACACTTCATGAAATAGCTTTCCCTAAGCTCCTCATTTAGCTCCAAAAACACTAAACCCAAAAGCTCTGTGTTACAGGGGGGGGAAAAAATGTATGCACTTTTTAGGTCAAGAGACAGCATTGTGAACTTTGCTCATAATAAGTATTTGTTGAATGATTTAACAAGCAAGCAAATCCAGGGTACAGTAACATGGGCTGTGTACTCAAATCCCCAGAAAAGAGGAAATAGTGATAATTTGCCTGGAAAAGGGAGTGTTCTAGAGGGTTCTTCAAATCTGTAAAGTGATGCCACATAGGAGAGGGAGATATGGCCTGGGTGGCCCCAGAATTGGGAACTCAAAAGGTAGATTTCCTCTCACTTTAAGAAATGTGCTAGTGGTCAGAACTCTCTGAAGAGGAAAGGGGCTGTGTCAAAAGTTAGCGAGCTCCCTGTCACTGGCAGTAATCAAGCAGAGACTGTTCTGTCAGAAGTTCCAGAGGAGAGTCCTGTGTTGGGTGGGAGTTTACAGCAGAAGGCTTCTGGAATTCCAGGACTGGTTAGGCGTGCTTCTCTAGAGGCAGGTTTCCCTGGATTCATTTCTGCCACTCTCAGCTGTGTGGTCTTGAGCAAGTTACTCAACCTCTCTGCTCCTCAGTTTCCTCATTTGTAGAAGGGGGCTAATAATAGCACCTCCTACATGGCGTTGGTGTGAATATTCAAGTGTAGTAACGCATACAGGGTTCACAGCAGTGCCTGGCACGTTGGACATGCTTAGCAAATGTTTGCTGGTATTTGAATTGGTATAAAACCTTATTCTCTTTTTTAAAATATAAATTTATTTATTTTAATTGGAGGTTAATTACTTTACAATATTGTATTGTTTTTGCCATACATCAACATGAATCCACCACAGGTGTACATGTGTTCCCCATCCTGAACCCTCCTCCCTCCTCCTTCCCCGTACCATCCCTCTGGGTCATCCCAGTGCACCAGCCCCAAGTATCCAGTATCATGCATTGAACCTGGACTGGCTATTCGTTTCATATGTGATATTATACATGTTTCAATGCCATTCTCCCAAATCATCCCACCCTCACCCTCTCCCACAGAATCCAAAAGACTGTTCTATACATCTGTGTCTCTTTTGCTGTCTCGCATATAGGGTTATCGTTACCGTCTTCCTAAATTCTGTATATATGCGTTAGTATACTGTATTATTTTTCTTTCTGGCTTACTTCACTCTGTATAATAGGCTCCAGTTTCATCCACCTCATTAGAACTGATTCAAATGTATTCTTTTTAATGGCTGAGTAATACTCCATTGTGTATATGTACCACAGCTTTCTTATCCATTCATCTGCTGATGGACATCTAGGCTGTTTCCATGTCCTGGCTATTATAAACAATCCTGCGATGAACGTTGGGGTACATGTGTCTCTTTCAATTCTGGTTTCCTCAGTGTGTATGCCCAGCAGTGGGATTAAAAATCTAAATGTAAGATCAGAAACTAAAACTCCTAGAGGAGAACATAAGCAAAACACTCTCCAACATAAATCACAGCAGGATCCTCTATGACCCACCTCCCAGAATATTGGAAATAAAAGCAAAAATAAACAAATGGGACCTAATCAAACTTAAAAGCTTCTGCACAATAAAACCTTATTCTCTAGATGACACTGGATTCTCAAGCATCAGTCTCATCAGCTGCATTTGGGTTGGAGCTGTGGTGTTTCCTGATGACTTCTAAAGCGGAGCTCAAAGAGAGCCCGAAGGAGTGTTAGACAAATTACCGTAATTCCTCTTGCGTGTGTCACACCATCCCCTGGCAGTTCTATCAGAGGGACACTTGGAGACTGAGAAAGGGCTTTCGACATGTACCACACAGGAAGCCCCCAAGTAGCAGCTCTCTGGAAAAGTGATCAAGAAGTGGTGCCTACCCCCTTTCTTGTCCTTTCACTGTCCTCTGGCTGAGTGCATGGGGCAGAGTGGGAGAAGCCTCCAGACCTGTAGGAAAACTGGGGACTTCATTGTAACTGGGCCCCCTGGTGAATTCCCCCCGCCCCTGCTAGACACTGTAAAACTCTGTGAGTTCAAAGACACCCAAGAGAGCTTCTCTCATGATGGTCTCAGCCATCAGAAGAAAAATGACTCTTGGCTTCAGTAGTCCTGAGAGAGAAGTTTATTCCTCACTTTGCTGGTGGTGAGACTAAGCCTCCGAGAGGTTAAGTAACTTTTCCAAGTTCCACAGCTGGAGCAGGGTCCTAACACCCAAATTCTTGCTGCTTGGTGAACTACTGTCCAAAACCTCCAGAAATTTCTGGATTTAATTAAGGACATTTATATTTAATCATCCTGAGAATAGAACTTCTAAAAACCACGTTCCTGAGATGAGGACATTTGATTGTCCCTTTTTGGAGTCTTTTGTGGGGGTTGGGCGTGGGCGGGGGATTTCAGAGAACGGGGCCACCCCGCCTCCCTACCCCCTGGCCGTGCATCTGACTTCTCTCTCTGCCAACTTCTTTGTGCCCTCCTGCAGGTCTGGGTAGATGCTGGGACGCAAATCTTCTTCTCCTATGCCATCTGCCTGGGTTGTCTGACCGCTCTGGGAAGTTATAACAATTATAACAACAACTGCTACAGGTGAGCTGTCCCCAGCCCTGCCCACCCGCCCTCCACAGAGCCCGGGGGCCTCCACGCTGCCTGGCTAGTTCCTTGTCATCTCCCCTCACCCTTGCAAAGCTGGGTGAGGGAAACAGGCCTGTCAGAGGAGGAGAGGCAGGGTGCCAGCCATCTGGGTGGGGCAGGGGAGGACCCTGGGCGATTTGATAGCCTCTCCCAGCCCAGGGTCTAAGAGTGGTCCGTCAGAGGAGCTCAGAGAATAACAAACATGATCAGAGCAATTTCCAGGCTTCAGAGGGAGTCCATGCCAGGAATTGTATTCAGGCCTCCATCCCACCCTCTCCAGCAGAGCTTTATCCCAGGGCAGATAAGAGTTTGGCCCCAGGTCACACTAAGGTCACACAGCTAGTTGAACCCAGGTCTTCCAAAACTGAGGGCCTTATTCTGCCTTCTGGTCAGGAATTTCTTTCCTGCTTCCTTTCGCTTGACTGTAGGGTCCTGTCCAGTCTGACCTGGAATGGCCAGTGCCCTGCTGCCTTTTTCTTAACGGACCTCCCTCCCCACCCCCAGCCTCCTGCAACTGCTGCACCCAGTGTGGAGAGGGGACCCATGCTGGGGATGAGCCTGGGCTGTGTGACCTGGCTGCCTGGTCCTCATGCCTGCAGCCTGGATTCTGCCCCGAGGCTGAGACCACAGAAGTCCAAGGACTTGCCCAAGGTCAGCCAAAAGTGTCTGGCAGAAGTGAACTTGGCACATTGGTCTCTAACCATAGGCCAGCGGCTTGTTTGCTGAGGTCTCTACACCTCTGATTCCATGCCCGTCACAGACACAGATGGTGAATATGCAGGGCTGGGCAGATGGCACATCTCTGCCCCCAAGATCAAGAGCTCCTCATTGTAATGTGAAAACTCGAGGACTCATGGCGATGATGCTGTCCCTCAACACAGATTCACTGGAAAGGAAGGAGTTTTCAGCAAATGTTTCTGAGCTAGGATAAGTATTTTGGTAGAAATAGTTAGGATGGAGCCTAATACTTTGCCCCACATATGCACCATAGTAAGTGCAGGAAAACTAAAGAGTTAAATACTTTTTTAAAAAAGGAAATCATCCTAAAATGAGGAATAAAATACTGTTTTCATAATGAAAAAGATATGGAAACACCGAAAATGATTAGGTCAGGAAGGGAAATGACACACTGATTCATATAAATGTCTAGAACTTCAAATTTTCTACAAAGACACAAGAAACTATTAAAGAGCCACCTCTGAAGAGAAGCATTGAGATGGAATGATGGGCTTTTTCTACCTGTACTTTCCCATACAATCTATATGTACTCTTGAGTAGTACATATAGATTTTACAATCCTTAAAAAATCACATTAATACAAAGGTTATCTATATACATGCTCCATAACATGTCCAAACAAAATATGAAAATCGTCTACAAAATTAAAGGACATAATAACATGTAATTCATTTCAGTTCAGTTGCTCAGTCGTGTCCGGCTCTTTGTGACCCCATGGACTGCAGCACACCCGGCTTCCCTGTCCATCACCAGCTCCCAAAGCTTGCTCAAACTCATGTTCCATCAAGTCATCACTTGATGGCATCAAGTGATGCCATCCAGCCATCTCATCCTCTGTTGTCCCCTTCTCCTCCTGCCCCCAATCCTTCCCAGCATCGGGATCTTTTCCAATGAGTCAGTTCTTCGCATCAGGCCAGAGTACTGGGGCTTCAGCTTCAGCATCCGTCCTTCCAATGAATATTCAGGACTGATTTCCTTTAGGATGGACTGGTTTGATCTGCTTGCAGTCCAAGGGACTCTCAGCAGTCTTCTCCAACACAACAGTTCAAAAGCCTCAGTTCTTCAGCGCTCAGCTTTCTTTATAGTCCAACTCTCACCCCCATACATGACTACTGGAAAATCCACAGCTTTGACTATGTTTGCCTTTGTTGGCAAAGTACTGTCTCTGCTGTTTAATACGTGGTCTAGGTTTGTTGTAGCTTTTCTTCCAAGGAGCAAGCGTCTTTTCATTTCATGGCTGCAGTTACTACTGCAGTGATTTTGGAGCCCAAGAAAATAAAGTCTCACTGTTTCCACTGTTTCCCTGTCTATTTGTTGTGAAGTTATGGGACTGGATATGCCATGATCTTAGTTTTCTGAATGTTGAGTTTTAAGCCATTTTTTTTTCACACTTCTCTTTCCCTTTCATCAAGAGGCTTTTTAGTTCCTCTTTGCTTTCTGTCATAAGAGTGGTGTCATCTGCATATCTGAGGTTATTGATATTTCTCCTGGCAGTCTTGATGCCGGCTTGTGCTTCGTCTAGCCTGGCATTTCACATGAGGTACACTGCATATAAGTTTAATAAGCAAGGTGACAATATACAGCCTTAACGTACTCCTTTCCCTATTTGGAACCAGTCTGTTGTTCCATGTCTGGTTCTAACTGTTGCTTCCTGACCTGTATACAGGTTTCTCAAGAGGCAGGTCAGGGAGCCTGGTATTCCCACCTCTTTAAGAATTTTCCACAGTTTGTTTTGATCCACACAGTCAAAGTCTTTGGCATAGTCAATGAAGCAGAAGTAGATGTTTTTCTGGAATCCTCTTGCTTTTGCTATGATCCAGTGGATATTGGCAATTTGATCTCTGGTTCCTCTGCCATTTCTAAATCCAGCTTGAAAATCTGGAAGTTCTTGGTTCACATACTGTTGAAGCCTTGCTTGGAGAGTTTTGAGCATTGTTTTGCTAGCATGTGAGATGAGTGCAGTTGCGAGGTAGTTTGAACATTCTTTGGCATTGCTTTTCTTTGGGATTGGAATGAAAACTGACCTTTTCCAGTCCTGTGGCCACTGCTGAGTTTTCCAAGTTTGTTGGCATATTGAGTGCAGCACTTTCACAGCATCTTTTAGGATTTGATATAGTGCAGCTGGAATTCCATCGCCTCCACTGGCTTTGTTTGTAGTGATGCTTCCTAAAGCTCACTTGACTTTGCACTCCAGGGTGGCTCTAGGTGAGTGATTATACCATCATGGTTATCTGGGTCATGAAGATCATTTTTGTACGGTTCTGTGTATTCTTACCACCTCTTCTTAATATCTTCTGCTTCTGTTAAGTCCATACCGTTTCTGTCCTTTATCGAGCCCATCTTTGCATGAAATGTTCCCTTGGTATCACTAATTTTCTTAAAGAGATCTTTAGTCTTTCCCATCCTGTTGTTTTCCTCTATTTCTTTGCGTTGATCACTTAGGAAGGCTTTCTTATCTCTCATTGCTATTCTTTGGAACTCTGCATTCAAATGGGTATATCTTTCTTTTTCTCCTTGGCCTTTTGCTTCTCTTCTCTCAGCTATTTGTAAGGCCTCCTTACACAACCATGTTGCCTTTTTTGCGTTTCTTTTTCTTAGGGATGATTTTGAACACCACCTCCTGTACAACATTACGAACCTCTGTCCATAGTTTTTCAGGTACTTTGTCTTTCAGATCTAACCCCTTGAATCTATTTATTACTTCCAGTGTATAATTATAAGGGATTTAGGTCATAGCTGAGTGGTCTAGTAGTTTTCCCTACTTTTTTCAATTTAAGTCAATTAACAAGTAACATGACACTCAAAATCAATTAACATATAATATGATACTCAAAAGGGTTAGTTCCCTACTAATATAAAGAATAGAAACAGATCTAAATGAAAAATCCTAAAACACCAAGAAAAAGATTATAACACACTCTAAAAATAATCAGCTCGTTTTCCTCCACCAGCAAATGAGCTGTGATCTGAAACTGAACCCTCGATGTAGGTGAGAGTACAGTGGGAGGAGCCATGTCAACGTGTGGTGGTGGGATGGGGCCTTGGATGTGATAGCCACATGATTCGCTTGTTGTGAGGCTCAGGTGGGCGCCTCGTTTCTGAGGACTTTGGTCAGTGATGAAGTCCCTCTCATGTTATCCCCATCTTTGAGGGAAGGGAAATTG
>SJYX01005456.1:295268-331724 GCA_006410675.1 Oreotragus oreotragus
AAACGAGGTTGGAGGATAGAGAACATACAAATAGCAAAATAAGAAATTACAAAGGGGAAATAACCACTGGAGCAGAAGACATTTTTTAGAATCATAAGAGATTACTTTGCAATCCTCTTTGCATATAAATTTGAAAACCTAGATGAAATGAATATTTTCCTAGGGAAATGGAGATTGCTAAAACTGACCCCATTTGACTTAGAAAGTTTAAACAGGCCAATTTCCATAGAATAAACAGACAAAGTTACTGAAGAACAACCTCACAAGAAAACATCAGGCCCTGATGGCTTCTCAGAGGAATTCTGCCAGACCTTTGAGACCAGATAAGATAGGTCCAGTGCACTATGAATTATTCCAGATTATTGAAAACAGAGGAAACTTTCCTAATTCATTATCTGAAACACATAGTATTGAAACCTAAACCAAGTGGACAATGCCAAGAAAGAAAACTACAGATTAATATCACTCATGCGTGTTGATGCCAAAATATCAACTAAAATATTAGCAAGCTCAAATCTAAAATATTAGAATCCAAAATCACATTAAGAAGGCAATACACCATGTCCAAATAAGATTTATTCCAGGAATAGCGGAAGGTTGATTTAATGCTAAGAAAGCCATTAATATCACACACCATATTAATAGTCCAAAGTAAATCATAAAATTATCTCCATAGATGTGGAAAAAGTCTTTGAAAAATTCAACATTCATTCATTATAAAAAATAATCAAGTAAATGGAAATTAAAGGATATTTTAAAAAATAGGTGTGTGCATAAAAGTTTAAAAATTAAAGAGAATGGTTGCCTACAGCGGTGAGTGGAAAAGGGATAGAAAAAGGTGAGAAATTAAGAAGTAAAGAGAAGGAAGAACACCTTCTCTGAGTATTTATCTTCAGTAGCTCTTACTGAGAGCCACAGTATTGTTTCACAGAGCACCCAAGATAAATAGTTACTTTTTTGTGGGTGGAACCAAATATAATATAAATAGTAATGAATGAACTTAACTGTATTACAAATGCATAATGCAGTCATTCTGAAAAGAATGGGAAAGAAAAGAGCTAACCAAAGTGAATTTCAGGAAGCAGTATGTTGACTGAATATTGTAAAGCTAAAAACATGTTCCATATTGTACTGAAATTCCTAGAGACTATAATAAGGCAAGAAAAAGTAAATGTATTAAGATTATAAAGGAAGAATAAAAGCTGTCTTCATTCATAAACAACATGATTGACCACACAGAAAATCCTAAGAAATCTACAAAAAGATTTTTTATACCAATAACAAACAATTGGGAAATTTTTATATTCTGCTTTTCACAAAATGTAATTTAAAAACAAAAAGGTAAGCAACAGACTTAGAGAAGATAATCATAATACTTTTGTTTCATAAAGGGTTTGTATCCCAAATATATTAAGAATTCTCACAATTCAGTAAAAAGGAGCTAACCCAACTGAAAATGGGCAAGAACACAGGAGGTACTTCGCAAAAGAAGATGTTGATATGTAGTGAATTCCCTGATAGTCCAATGATCAGGACTCCTTGCTTTCACTGCTGAGGACCTGGGTTCAGTCCTTGGCTGGGGAACTGAGATCCTGCAAGTCACAACATGGGCAAAAAATAAATAAATAATTTTAAAAATAATAAGATTTATTAATGGACAATAAAGATATGTGAAGATACTTCACATTGTTAGTCATCAGGGAAATACAAATTAAAAACATAATGATATAACACTTCATATCCACTATAATGACTAAATTTAAAAGACTGACAACCTCAAGTGTTGACAAGGATGTGGAGCCCCTGAAACTCTCAATTGTTGCTGGTAGGAATGTAAAATGACAGAGTCACTTTGGAAATCTGTTTGGCATTTCTTAGAAAATTAAACATATGATTCCCATATGACCTGGTAATTCCCCTCCTAGGTAGGATGAACAAAGCTAATCTCAGGTGGAAAAAAAAAAAAATCGGTAGTTGCCCAGTACAGAGACAGGGAATGAGGGTGGAGAGACCGCAGAGGGGGCCAGGGGCGGCAGCAGTGCTCTCTGCTCCAGTGGCGGCTATCTGGGTGTCTACACGTTTCAAGACTCATTGAATCATACACTTAAAATGAACACTTATGATAGGTAAATTAGACTTTAATAAGGCTGTTTTTTAAGGTAGAAGATAATGAGGATAAATGTTTCTTGAACATTTACCTTTTAAAATGCTTTCCATATTTTTGCATCATCATACTGAACTCCGCCAACTGCCTTCTTAGGTAGGAATCCATTGTACCCATTTTCTAGCTGAGGAGACAAGGGTGAAGCTCCCAGTGAAGAATGGGGATTTGAACCCTTGGCCACCGTGCTGCAGGGCTAGAACATCGGACTCCCATCCTGAGGCTGTGCTGTCAAGCCCCCTATTGGGAGCAGTCAAGAGGAGTGAGTGTGGACCTGGGAGATGCTCAAAGGAGAAGGTGGCCTGGGTGGACGAGCATTTGTCCAAGCCCTGACTGCTTACATAGGAGCCACTGGTCCTTCTGTCACCCTAGACTAGCTGAATTAGGATCTCTAGGTGGGCCTGAGAACCTGCATTTTAATAAGAATGCCTCCCACCACCACCTCTCTTCACCTGCCCCGGTAAGAATAGAGACATGTCTGTGCAGAGGTGGGTCTGGGTGTCAGACTAACCTGGGCTTGAGTCTTGACCCTTTCAGATCCTTGCTTCCTTCTCTCTGCCTCAGCTTGCTCATCTGTACAATGGGTATCCTCGTAGAACCAGGAGCGTGGGGTGGCTGTGAGATGTACATGATTCAAGGAAGAATTCAGCACAGCATCTGGCACAAAAGAAACACTTAGTCCATTTTAGATGAACATAGCAATTGAATGAAGCACTGAACCCCACTCAGCCCCCTTCTCTCTGCTTCCTCTCCAGGCCCTGGCCTGGCCTTTATCGCCTACCCCAAGGCCGTCACCATGATGCCCCTCTCCCCACTCTGGGCTGCCTTGTTCTTCATGATGCTCATCTTTCTGGGCCTGGACAGTCAGGTAAGTGGGGAGCCCAGGTGGCAGCAGCAGGGGTGGGGGCAGGTGCTGCTCCCAGGAACAGATCTGGGGCCTGCACACCACGTCCTGGTTCTGGCCAGTCAGGACCAACCAGATCGTAAAAGACTTGGGAACAAACACAGAAAGCATCTGCTTTCTTCCTTGATCTCCGCATCGGGGCTCCTGTGACATGCCCCAGGTGGACACCTGGGTGGGTCCTGGGTACCACCACTAGCTCCCATCCCCCGACACCTGCACCCTGCCCCCACCCGCCTCCGTTCTCCTGCCTCTCCCAGACCCACCCCCACCAGATGTGTATAAGAGACAGCATTACGGATGACAAAGGATAATACTTTTTAATGTTAAAAACCGCAATTCACAGTGAAGATATAGCACACACACAAATGTATGGACCAAATAACACAGCAATAATCTTTATGAAGCAAAGACCTGCAGACAATGCAGGGGGACATAGAAATAAACTAACAATAAGAACTTTACTAAACACATTTATCAATAAAAGTGCAGGAATGAAAATAATAACATTCCTTGTCCAGAAAAATAAGAACACCAACAAAATGAACTAAAAGACAGTTCAAGGCAGGAAATAATAAAAAGCAGAAAGTAATGAAGTAGAGAACTGGGTTTTTAAAAAAATAATAAAATTCTAGGTTTTTCAAAATAAAAATAGTCAAATCACCAGATGATCAAGGGGGGGGGGGAAAACGAGGTTGGAGGATAGAGAACATACAAATAGCAAAATAAGAAATTACAAAGGGGAAATAACCACTGGAGCAGAAGACATTTTTTAGAATCATAAGAGATTACTTTGCAATCCTCTTTGCATATAAATTTGAAAACCTAGATGAAATGAATATTTTCCTAGGGAAATGGAGATTGCTAAAACTGACCCCATTTGACTTAGAAAGTTTAAACAGGCCAATTTCCATAGAATAAACAGACAAAGTTACTGAAGAACAACCTCACAAGAAAACATCAGGCCCTGATGGCTTCTCAGAGGAATTCTGCCAGACCTTTGAGACCAGATAAGATAGGTCCAGTGCACTATGAATTATTCCAGATTATTGAAAACAGAGGAAACTTTCCTAATTCATTATCTGAAACACATAGTATTGAAACCTAAACCAAGTGGACAATGCCAAGAAAGAAAACTACAGATTAATATCACTCATGCGTGTTGATGCCAAAATATCAACTAAAATATTAGCAAGCTCAAATCTAAAATATTAGAATCCAAAATCACATTAAGAAGGCAATACACCATGTCCAAATAAGATTTATTCCAGGAATAGCGGAAGGTTGATTTAATGCTAAGAAAGCCATTAATATCACACACCATATTAATAGTCCAAAGTAAATCATAAAATTATCTCCATAGATGTGGAAAAAGTCTTTGAAAAATTCAACATTCATTCATTATAAAAAATAATCAAGTAAATGGAAATTAAAGGATATTTTNGCCTAGACTGAGTTTAAGTCCCAACTCTTGCCAGCTGTGTGACTCTGGGCTGTGCTCAGTCCCTTTGCACAATGAGGATGGAGATACCTTCCCTGGGGAGATAGACGTGGACCAGAAAGGACATGGAGCCAAGCAGTGGCTCCAGGGATGAGAGTGCCCCAAATAATGACCTCCCAGTGCCCCACAGTGGTGACAGCCCAGCCTCTGGAACAAGACTGCCTGGTTCAAATTCAGGCCCTAAAAGTTTAGACCTTTGTGACCTCGGGGCAAGTTACCTACACCACTATGCCTCTGTGTCCTCTTTACAAAGAGGGACAATGGCAGAACTTACTACATAGAGATTAAAGAAATTAGCTTCTGTCAGCTGCCTAGAACTGAGCCTGGCGCACAGGAAGCACCGTGTGTTCACCACTGTCGTTATTATTCATTTATCAAACATGTTCTGAGTTTCTGCCCGGTGCCACTTGAAGCAGATGCCAGTGACATGGCCCCTGCCTTCCAGGGTCTCACCTTTTTGGAAGGAGACAGATCTGAGCAAGCGTGGACCCTACAGATGAGGGCTGTGGACTGGGCCTGGAACAGGGGCTGGGGTCTGTTCTGCCCAAGCCCAGGGCAAGAAGCAGCAGTCAGGAAGAGGCTCATGCAGGAGACCTGCCCACAGTGCTGGGAGAACTCGGGGAGGGGGTGAGGGATGTGCTGGGCTATTTCTGTCTCTTATACACATCTAGATGTGTATAAGAGACAGCAATTTATCTGTTTGCATTTTCCTTTCTCTTAACGCAAATGTGTGCACTTAGATCTTTTCGCCCCCGTCCACCCTCCCACCCTCTTTCAGTCCCCTCTGGTTTTCCTGTTGGAGTCCTGTGGCTTCTTCATCTCCAGAAATCAACCCTTGGCCTTGCTGCTGTGTTGTGGCTGGCCTTCCTAAGAGCCCCAGAGAAGGTCTTCCAGCCAAAGCCAGGCACTCTGAGGCTCTCAGACAGGGGTCTCTTGGCGAGGTGCTCCCCACCCCCTACCTGTGACCTTGTGCGAGTCACTCAGCATCCAGGCCCCGTGGCTCGTGTGGCTGTCAATCCAGCCACTTCCTATTTCTCCCCCGGATGGTTTCTCAGAAACTGCTAAGCCGAGCTGCAGAAGCAACCGGGTGTTTTTGCTGATAACCGTGCCTCCATTGTCACTGGCAGAGGCCTCAGGAGGGATCAGCAGCTTGTGTGACAGTGACAGGCCTGTCTCCTCAGAGAGGTGTGGAGGCTGGGCCTGGGCTCTGCGAGCCCCTGGGCTGAGCCAAACCAGCACTAGGGCTGAGATACTCTGTTTTCAAGGGGGGCCTGGGGCCCCAGGGCGGGGGTGGCTGCTCAGACCACCCCCAAGTGTGGCTGGGCTGTGTCCTCAGTTTTTAATCATGATAGTCATATGGGCTGGTGGAGGGGGGCTTCTGTTATCCCCATTTTGCAGAGGAAGAAACTGAGGCTCAGAAAGGCCAAGTGACTTGACGGGATATGCTCCCAGGTCTCTGCACCTCGTAGCCCATCTGCTCTGATGCCTCTTCAGTTTAAGTGCTGGATCAACAGTGTTCCCTGAGTCCCCTTCCTTCCCTATGAAGTGAAGTGAAGTGAAGTCGCTCAGTCATGCCCGACTCTTTGCGACCCCGTGGACTGTAGCCCACCNTTTTTTTTTTTAAAAAGAGCAAGTGCATTTGAGGTCAACTAACGCAGAGTTGGACACGACTGAGCGACAGAACTGAACTGACCTGAAAGTCAGAAATAGCAGTATAGCTTGTAGCGTTTTTATGGTAGTACTAGATTGGCTTATAATTCTTCAATATAATGCTTATTAATTATTAGTTAATTCTGTTAGGGAGGATGGCATTATTAGTAGTAACATGGATTTTTGCCTGCTAGGTAATGTTTAAAACTATTTTGCATCTAAACATTATTGAAGTTGCCCACAAGGGACAGATAATTTTAATATTGACACAACCTTAAATAAATTGAAAAGGCATAAATCAGAGTAATGAGATTCATAAAGCTGTTAATATTAATGGAAAAATCTTCTGGGAAGCATGATATAAAATCAAAGAAACTAGAAACCCTAGATGTAAATGATGAAACTAGTTAATGATTAAAAAATTGGTTATTTTTGTCTCAATCTCTTTTCAAGCCAGACCATGTGCTCGGAAAAAGTGCAAACCTTTCCCAACTGTAATCAGAAAATGGAATGCAGAATTCTCGAAATAAAAGAAAAATTGAAATCTAGAGAATAAAATATACTTCTTTTGGTCTTGTATGTAAGGAATCAAGGCATCACTAAACTTTATTTCTGAAAAGAATATGTGTTTACATGTCCGTAAATCTGTGAAAATTACTAAGTCATTTGGGAAGTTTGCGACTGAATTATTAGTGTGCTAAGGCGGAAGCTAGACTTTTGTAGTGCTGCTGTTTCCAGCAGTAACGCTGTGGTGTCGCCGAGGTGAGGTTCACCTTCGCCAGCCCGACGCGGTGGGACCCCACAGGCCACGTGTCCCCACAGGCGCGAGCCGCCTCCTCACCCCGCCCCCAGGAGCGCGGCGCTCGGTGTTCCTGCTTGGACTCCAGACCAGAGGGAGGCAGTGGGACTCTCCCTGTGAGCAGTCCAGTGCAGCCCTCGCAAGCCACAAGAGCGGGGAGTTGAAATTACACCTGTAGCATTCAGGAAAAACAGACTTCGGCCTGAAAACCTTCCGTTGGGAATTTCCCTTTAAAACTTGCTGAAAGTGGTCTCAGTTTTGCTTGACCAATATAGTCAGTTCTCTGACAACATATTTATGTATCTTTTTCTTTCAGGAGCTTGAAATACACCCCTTTCTCTCTTTGTCTAATCCCTGCAACACTGTTTGGAGCCCAAGGTCATGCACTATTACCCGGCTTACGGATTTCTTCCCAAGAGAAACTCAGAGGAGTCACTCTTAAGCTGCATAGACAGAAACCGCCTTCTCAACTGCTCACTTATTATTCATCTGAATGTACTTGCTCTCTGGCTTTGTGTGGTTATCTGTATCCCAGGACATACTTGGCTTTCTAGATAGCTTCATATTTGTAAACCATGTGAGTGCATGGCTGTGCATGTATAACAGGTATTTACTCTGGCCTCTGCAACCCCCAGCCCCCATCATCACCATCCCTGCTCAATCTCCTGATGGCACCACCACTCCCCATAAACTTTCCTCCTTAAAGCACCTGAGCGAGGAGGGCACTGAGTACTCAGTAGAGAAAAACCAAGATTTTTCCTTGAGTCTTAGGATGAAGGAATTTTCCCTCTCTTGGTTTTTATCTGTAAGTCTTATAGGAAGGTGATCAAAATAGTGCTTTTCCCTGGACAGTATGTCTTCTTAAAAATATTTGCTTGCTTGGTTGTGCTGGGTCTTAGTTGCAGGACATGGGACCTTTCCTTGTGGCATGTGGACTCTTAGTTGCAGCATGAGGGATCTGGTTCCCTGACCAGGGCCCCCTACACTGGGGTCATGGAGTCTTAGCCACTGGATCCCCAGGGAACTCCCAGCTTGTCTGACTTTCCAAAATCCAGGCCAATAGGGAATTGTCTTTGGTGCTGAGGAGGAAGAAAGAATATTATTTCTACCTTATAAGGATTAGTTTAAAAATATGAACCATAAGTGAACCTACTTTATTTTGTAGCATTTATTTTTAAATTTACCCCCCCGAATAACCAATTATATATTTGTCATATGCAAAACAACTTACTTGAAAAATCTGTTACCTAGAAAGAATCTTTCTTTTTTTTTTTTGGTTAAAATAGACTTCATTGATAAATCCACCATTGTCTCAAATCAAACATTAAACTTGTAAGATTACCTCCTCTTTCTTATCAACAAGGATATCGCTTAACAGCAAGAGTAGTAATCACCATGTTCTATGAGCAAGAACTTGTCTACAAAATAATTGAGCTAAACAAAATTTTTCTTATAGAGTGATTGGGAATTGAACATTGGTCATTTAAGATTGACTAGCTCACATATGAGCAAGTTAACGCAAAGCCATTATTTCAAGAACAGCCAAATACACAAGTCAAACTCTTTCCACAGGTATGGGGGACACAGTACCGTGGTCCCCAGTGCCACCAAAGGGTGACTGTTTGTTTATTTATTTGTTTCTCTTCTGCCGCGTGGTGCTGCGTATGGGATCTTAGTTCCCCAACCAGGGGTTGGACCTGTGCCCCAGGCAGGGGAAGCACAGAGCCCTACACACTGGCTGCTGAGGCGTTTCTGTTCTGTTGATGTGTACTGTGTTTCCATGCTCGCCTTTCTCTCAGTGCCGCTGCTGTGTTCTTATCCTACCTATCATTCAAGCCTCCTTCAGGAGGTTTCCTCGGACGCTTGAAACTGGTTGAAATGTCTACTCTCGCTCTCTTACAATCCCTAAAACCCTTCTCTTGCAGTCCTGAATGGAGGAAGCTAGGAGAACGATTAGAAAGCTGCTGTCATGATCCACTAAACACTGTGATAGTCTGGATCAGGGCATGGGTTGCAGAGATGAAAAGAGTGAATATGTTTTATGCACTTTAGAGGTGGAGTTTATGTGGACTGCCAAGGGACTACATGTGAAAAATAAAGAAAAAGAGGTTTCAAGAAAAACTAAAAACAGAGCTCCTGTATGACCCAGCTACTCTTGGGTATATATATAAAAAAACCCGAAAATACTAATTCAGAAAGATGCTCCCCAATGTTCATAGCAGCACTATTTATGACAGTCAAGACATGAAAGCAATCTAACTGTCCATCAACAGAGAAATGCATAAAGATGTGGTACATAAGTACAATGAATTCTTAGTAAGTAAAAGGAACAAAATAATGCCATACGCAGCAGCGTGGATGGACCTAGAGATGATCACACTGAGTGAGGCTGTCAGACAGAGTAAGACAAACACCATCAAACACTTTTTGCAAGGTCATTTTTAAGAGTATGAGATAAGAAGAGATTCTTAGTAACCATGGTCTAGGATCACATGATTACTGGGATTTGTGGCCAAGCATTATAAACGGGTAAACTGTTAAGAGACAGAAGTAGAGTTGGATGTGGACTAATCCACCACCATCAGGTGGGGGAGAATGGTGACCTCCTGCTTTGAGCCCCAAAACCCCTATGGGGCAGCCAGGACCTTTGGTGAGAAGGCTGAGAGCTTGGAGGAACGTGGATGGAGGTCTAGTCCTGAGGACTAGAGAGACCAGTGTGGGGAGATGGAAAGAAAATGGAGTGAAGTGTTGAGTTGGAGATCTCTGCTCTTTAGGAAAGACAGGGAAAGAGGCTGGGTAGGTCTATTCTAAGGCATCCATTTTAGCTGTGGGTTCTTGGGCAAGTTAAACTCTCTAGTTGCTCATTTGAAAGATGGAATAATTATAATAACTTTCACCTTGTGAGAAATAAATGAGATATGGCACATAAAACACCAGCACGGTGACTGCCACCTAGGCAGGACTCAGTCTGTCTAGTTCTTTCAATATGTTTGAGAAGCATTTGTATATTTTCAAAGGGCTTTATGCATCAATGACTGATTTTAATGGTAAACCATTAAATAAACAAATGTTATAAAACACTGTAGTCTCAAGGATAAGCAAAAAATATTTCATTATAACAAGACAATCAAATTACATTTCAAGGCATTTGGCAAAATTATGTATAATTTCATCTATTTAGGAAGCCCAGACTTTCTAAGGGGGTTAACGGTGAATTTTTAAAAAGTGAAACCTTATAGCAGTAAAAATTGTAGACATTTCTTATTTTGCTTAGTTTAAAATTTTCTATAGTTAATTCTTCAAGTAGAACTGGCTGCTATACATCAATACTAGTTTCAGTTCTTAAATCAATAGCCTGGGATTCTTTGGGAAAAATCTAATTAGTCTCACTGAGGGGTTACCTCCTAAAGCAGCGGGAAGCGCCACCACTCCTGAGGTACCCACCGGGAGGGAAGCCCTCTCAGCCCCCTAGGAGGGCACTTTAAGTGCTCGGGCAACACGTGGGGACCGCAGCCGCTTTAAGACAAGCTCTGCTGTCTGGTCTGGCGCAGTCAGTGTGGCTGTGTTTACAAGACACTTCACTTTGGAGGCCGGGTTCCTCTGAGTGGGATGCTGTTGCCCAGAGAGACAGGAATCACCTGCAAGCAAAACCTAACGCGGCTCGGTGTAGATCCTGGGCCGTTGGTGCTGCGTCGCTGGTGGACGGTATCAGCGCACCGTTACAGGGAAAATGAAGTGAGGTCGGTGCCTGCACGCTTGCGGGGGAGCCCTCCCCGCCCGGGCCGCCGCGGCTCCCGCCCGCCGCGCTCTTTTCTGCGTGAACTCCTCTTGGAAAGCCTCTCCCCATTCTCTTGCTTAGTGGAGTCTACCTATCCTCCAAGATCCAAATGTCACTTTTTCTCTCTGACTCCTTTTTGTCCTGCCGGGATTGTATTCTTCGTTTTGTTGTCAGAGTACCCTGTGTTTGCTAAGGCTGAAGCATTTCCCCCCCAGGCATCCTTACTGTTTCTGCGTCTCCATCACGCAATCTTCCGAGGAGCCTGTTGTATTTACCTTCCTATCCCCAGAACTCAGCACCGGGCCTGGCATTATTTATCCAATAAAGACCTTTACCTGAGAACCTCCTCCTCTGGACATGCGGATCCTGGTGAGCTGAATGGCCAGCACCTCACTGTCATGATACATTGACCAGGGCTCTCACCGGAAGTGCTCTGCCCCTGGGGACGTCTGACGGTGGCTCTGGACCTTTTCAGTAGTCACAGCAAGGGGAGGGTGCCGGTGCTGGCATCCACTGGGCGAGGCCAGGGATGTTGCTGAATGTCCCACCATGTACAAGACAGCCCCCAGCAAAGTGTCATCCTGCCCCGAATGTCAGTGACACTGAGACCAGGAAACCCTGTTCTAGAGAGGAGAAGGCTGTACAGTCACACTTCCTATGGGACCACACGGACGTGCACAACGTCAGGGCCCAGAGGGACCTACAGCGTCAGGGTCCCCAGGGACCTCAGACCCATAAGGGTGCAGTGTATGCATGCCCAGTCGCTCAGTGGTGTCTCTTTGCGACCTCATAGACTGTAGTGTAGGATGCCAGGCTCCTCTGTTCATGGGATTGTCTAGGCAAGAGTACTGGAGTGGGTTTCCATGCCCTCCTCCAGGGGATCTTCCCAACTCACAGAGACTGAATTGAGTCTCCTGCATTGCCGACAGATTCTCTACCATATGAGTCACCATATATGAAAGTATATACAGTTCTTTACTCAGAAATTCCCCAAGCGTTAGCAGTTATTGAGTGCTTTCAGAGACAGCTGTGTATTGGAACTTGGCTCCAGTATGTAGGAGAAGGCTTGGATCAGGCTCCTCTGACTGAGAAAGGCTGAGCGTGATAAACGAGGTCTGCGCCCCTGCCTGTGGCTGCAGTGCGTGTTGCGCTGCTGATGCCGTTGATGGGGTGCCACTGAGTGGGGGTCTCCCTGACCCGGGTGCCGTGGCCCCAGCTCCCAGCCAGGTTTGCCCACTCGAGGCTCCGCTCTGCCTGTGTATCTGAAATTTTAAGACAGTATAGGTAAAAAACCTCCATGGGGTTGCAAAGGGTCGGACATGACTGAGCGACTGAACAATAAGGTAGAAAACAGTCAGATGTGAGAAGCTCCATATACTGTAACCTCATGTACAAGGCTGAGCAGGGGACAACCAACTTCCAGAATGTCGGCTGGACCCTCACTGCCTTAGACTTCCCGTTCGTAATGCTGGCCTGATGAAGCGTTCAGGGGACATTTGGAAAACCACCCTCTGTCTAAAATGCTGAGTCTGCCAGCTGCAGGGACTTCCTTCTGCACCTTCTTGACTGGAAAGGCTGCTTTAACAGGAGCAGTGACGTCTGTGCTATTTCCAGTCCGAGATGCCTGCTGGCGCTGGGGGCTTTCTCTCCACTCACCTGCCTGCGTCACAGGCGTGGCACCGCCTCCTCCATCCATGCCTCCGGACCAGCCCGTGATTGCTGGATGATGCTGACCCAGGCCCTCAGCTAGGTGCTGACTCAAGGGTGACGAGGCACTCACCCAAGATCCAAGCCTACACCTTGCGTGGGCCCCTCAGCCCCTTAATCAAGCCAAATATAGTTGAGTCTAGCTTTTGAAACCTAATCTGAAAGTTGCATTTTTTAAAATAGAAGAATTGCATGTTGCAGGCTGTTAAGATGCCTCATCTTCCCCATCTTGCATCCTGTCTTCGTAAGGATTTCCTGGGCTTTCCTGTCTCTTCCTGCATGGGTTTGTTTGGTTCGCTCTGCTCTCCCGCACTCTGAGCCTCTCGGCTGTGAGAAACCGCGCTGCGTGCCCCGTGCGCAGGCTCTGCGTTTGCAGTGCGTGGGCTGAGTTGCTTCGCGGCATGTGGGAGCTTCCGGGTCAGGGATTGAACCCATTTCTCCTGCATTGGCGGGGAAGGCAATGGCACCCCACCCCAGTACTCTTGCCTGGAAAATCCAATGGACGGAGTAGCCTGGTGGGCTGCAGTCCATGGGGTCGCTAACAGTCGGACAGACTGAGCGACTTCACTTTCACTTTTCTCCTTCATGCATTGGAGAAGGAAATGACAACCCACTCCAGTGTTCTTGCCTGGAGAATCCCAGGGATGGGGGAGCCTGGTGGGCTGCCGTCTATGGGGTCACACAGAGTCGGACACGACTGAACTGACTTAGCAGCAGCAGCAGCTCCTGCATTGGCAGCTGAATTCTTTACCACTGAGCCACCCGGGAGGCCCCCTGAAGGCACTCTTATTCATGGTTTTACTTTCCAGGATATGACATTTCCACTTCTTTCAGCTTGCGTCCTTGCCCTGTACTTTTGGGAGACACAGTTCTAAACAGACATAAAAAGGGAAGTGTTCAGGGACGGAAGCCAGTTTTCATTTTTTTCCTTTTGCCTTATTTTACTTTTAAACTTTGTATTTTGTTTTGGAATATAGCCGATGAACCGTGTTGTGATGGTTTCAGGTGAAGAGCAAAGGGACTCGGCCCTATGCATACATGTCTCTACTCTCGGCCAGACTCACCTCCCATCCGGGCTGCCACAGAGTGCTGAGCAAGTTCCCTGTGCTATACAGCAGGTCCGTATTGGTTACCGTTTTAAATACCACAGTGTATACCTGTCCACGCCAGACTCTGTATCTCTCCCTGTGGCCTTCTTGCCCCTGGCAACCAGAAATCCAGTCTCTAAGTCTGTAAGTCTCTTTCTGTTTTGTAAATAAGTTCATTTGTATAATTTCTTTTTAGATTCCACATATAGGGAGTGTCCTATGATGTTTCTGCTTCTCTGACTTACTACACCTAGTATGATAATCTCTAGTTGTATCCAGGAGAAGGAAATGGCAACCCACTCCAATATTCCTGCCTGGAGAATCCCATGGACAGAGGAACCTGGTGGGCTGCCGTCTATGGGGTCGCACAGTCAGGCACGACCAAAGTGACTTAGCGGCAGCAGCAGCAGTTGCATCCATGTTACTGCAAATGGCATTATTTCATTCCTTTTAATGGTTGACTAGAGTTCCCTTGTACTATGTAGCACATTTTCTATATCCATTTCTCTGTTGATGGACATTTAGGTTGTGGAAGCAATTTTGGGGTTGGTTCAGACTCTGGCTATTTAAGATGGGGAACAGACCTTGGGAGGAGAGGTAAACACCTCTGTGCAGCATTCAAGAGGGTGGTTTGATTTCACCCTGAAAACGAGAGAAATCGTTAGGATTCTAGGCAGGCTGATGGTGTGCCCCAATTAGCGCCGTCGGTGGGCCTCTTCTCACGCTGATCAGGGCTCGTGTCTCCGGCTCTGCCCTGGTCAAGAGGCTCAACCCTCTTCTCCAGAACGCGTGTGGACTATGTGCTGGTGATGGAGCAAACCTCAGTGATTACAAGAAGTTTTCTGCTTTTCGCCCTTTATTGGTAGAGATATCTAATGACAATGGCCTCGTCTCTGAACTTTCCATCTTTTAAAGTTTACCCAACCCTTGCTTTTTGGGGTACATTTACTATCTAGTCCAAAGTCAGGAATTTATGAATGCCATTTCAGGTTCTAGTGTAAGTATCTGAAGTGAAGTGAAGTGAAGTGAAGTGAAGTCGCTCAGTCTGTGTCCGACTCTTTGCGACCCCGTGGACTGTAGCCCACCAGGCTCCTCCGTCCATGGGATTCTCCAGGCAAGAATACTGGAGTGGGTTGCCATTTCCTTCTCCAGGGGATCTTCCCGACCCAGGGATCGAACCCAGGTCTCCCGCATTGCAGGCAGATGCTTTAACCTCTGAGCCACCAGGGATATAACTGTCTCTTATACACATCTAGATGTGTATAAGAGACAGGATGAAGGATTCAGTAAAATAAAGGATGAGAATACATTTCGGTAGAATGTAAAAATGCTTTATTCTTATAGAAGTATGTTAGTGAACCATTTTATTTGCTGCCTTGCATTCAAGCCAGGTTCACTTCCATTGCTTGTTGGGAAAGCACATAACAGGTACAGAAAAACCCAATCCTATCAATTATTCCAGGGAATGATTTAGTCATAACACAAGTGTAGCATTGCAGGCAGATGCTTTAACCTCTGAGCCACCAGGGAATCAGCCCTATAGACCCTAGAGAAAGGACGAGCACAGCTAGTCTTCCCCTAGAGACAGGACAGCCTGGAGGCCAGGAGCCTGGGCGTTGGAGCCTAGACTGAGTTTAAGTCCCAACTCTTGCCAGCTGTGTGACTCTGGGCTGTGCTCAGTCCCTTTGCACAATGAGGATGGAGATACCTTCCCTGGGGAGATAGACGTGGACCAGAAAGGACATGGAGCCAAGCAGTGGCTCCAGGGATGAGAGTGCCCCAAATAATGACCTCCCAGTGCCCCACAGTGGTGACAGCCCAGCCTCTGGAACAAGACTGCCTGGTTCAAATTCAGGCCCTAAAAGTTTAGACCTTTGTGACCTCGGGGCAAGTTACCTACACCACTATGCCTCTGTGTCCTCTTTACAAAGAGGGACAATGGCAGAACTTACTACATAGAGATTAAAGAAATTAGCTTCTGTCAGCTGCCTAGAACTGAGCCTGGCGCACAGGAAGCACCGTGTGTTCACCACTGTCGTTATTATTCATTTATCAAACATGTTCTGAGTTTCTGCCCGGTGCCACTTGAAGCAGATGCCAGTGACATGGCCCCTGCCTTCCAGGGTCTCACCTTTTTGGAAGGAGACAGATCTGAGCAAGCGTGGACCCTACAGATGAGGGCTGTGGACTGGGCCTGGAACAGGGGCTGGGGTCTGTTCTGCCCAAGCCCAGGGCAAGAAGCAGCAGTCAGGAAGAGGCTCATGCAGGAGACCTGCCCACAGTGCTGGGAGAACTCGGGGAGGGGGTGAGGGATGTGCTGGGCTATTTGGTCTGGGTGTTGAGGATTGAGTAGGAGTGTGACTGATCTCACTCCTGGCCTTGTCTCAGCATGGTGGGACACAGATGCATAGTGGCTCAAGCTCTGCCATCTAAACTTGCCCAGCCCAAACGTAAGAGCTGGGTATTAGCTCCCCTGATTGCCCTCCCCCCAGCAGAAGGCCACCCGCCCTCCGGAAGCAAAGGGCAGGGCCACTGTCACGGGCCTGGAGGATGAAGTCAGGCCCGCACAGACTGATCAGAGCCCTCAGCTCTTGAGACAGTTACCCAAACTGCCATCTTGCTTCCCAGGCCAAGACTGGATCTCATTTATTTTTTCCACCCCAGAACAAGGCCCACCACATGGGCACGTGACTGGCAGCATAAGGGAGAAGGAATTCTAGCTTTACAGTCAGGAGACCTCATCTCAAGGCCTGACTCTGCTGCTTCCTAGCTGAGAGACTTTGGGCTGGTCACCTTCCCTCTCTGAGCCTCAGGGTCCTCTTGTGTTGAATGGGCCTGCTGGCATTCTGTAAGCGCGGGGGATACTGCTGTTATTCTTGGATCCTCCGTCAGGGTGAGGAAGTGTGGCAATGAAGCCGAGGCCCGGCAGAGGGGGGACGCCCGGGCTTTAGGGCTGCTCCGTCTGCCTGGAGCCAGGGCCTCACGCCGCCATTTCTGCCCTGTCCAGTTCGTGTGCGTGGAGAGCCTGGTGACCGCCGTGGTAGACATGTACCCCAAGGTCTTCCGGAGGGGCTACCGGCGGGAGCTGCTCATCCTGGCCCTGTCGGCCACCTCCTACTTTCTGGGCCTTGTGATGTTAACGGAGGTGAGTGATAGCCACACAGGTAAGTGACGTGGACAGGTAGCACGAGGGGTAAGCGCCTGGGCTTTGGTGGCGCTAGTGGTAAAGAACCCGCCTGCCAGTGCAGGAGACCTAAGAGACGCGAGTTTGATTCCTGGGTCGGGAAGATCCCCTGGAGGCGGGCATGGCAACCCAGTCCCGTATTCTTGCCTGGAGAACCCCATGGACAGAGGAGCCTGGCGGGCTGCAGTCCATGGGGTCGCAAAGAGTCAGACACGACTGAGCCCATGAGCACCCAAATGCCCAGGCTGCCCCTTTTAGTAAAACTTCTGGGCGAAGGAGGCACTGTCTGCCAGAGAACCCTCAGCTAGTGGCTTTCACCAGCCTCAGGTTCAGAACAGGCTTCATCACTGAGGAACCTGGACACTTTCAGGTGCTGTGTGTTCCAGCTCCAACCCTCCGCATGTCCCCTCTTGTCTCTGCCAGGCCTGTGGGCAAGGAGGGGCTCATCACACCCCCAAACTCAGACAGTCTCATAAAGCCATGATTCTCTTCCCTCCTGCAGCATCCTGTCTAATAAATACTTTCTTAAGTACCTTGGGAAGGCAAAATTAGGTATCTTTTTACCCACACTCACAAAATTAATTAATTTTAAAAACCAAGCTGCTCTCCCCCTCTAAATAACCAAAAAGCTGTTGCCAGGAGACACAAAGGGGTTTTGTAAGGAGCATAGAAAAAGTGAGGGAATTCAGAATCTGTCAAGGCAGCTGATGTGGTACCGAGGGCAGTCTGCTGATCTTTGTCATTCTCTGCCTCTCAACTCAAAAAAGCCGCCTCCTCCTGGAAGCCTCCTCTGCTTTCCTTCCCAACCAGGACTTCATTCTAAGCTCAATCCAGTCTCCATCTGGACATTACAGTGACCCGTCTATTCACCTGCCCCACCAGGCCCCAAGGTCCTCAACAACAGAAACCGGCCTTGATCTGTTCTGTGCCCTTGGGGCCTGGCCCAGGGTGTATAATTCCTGCTCCTAGTCATTGTCACATTAATGGGAGGATAATCGGCATTGGAGCAAATGAATGGTGCCACACTTCCCCCCTACCTCTCTCCACACAACCAGTGAGCAGGGCCTCATTAAGTGCTGATTAATTACACAAAGTAGAGTCTTCTGTCCCGCACAGATTGGGGGGTTACCTGATGCCTTCAAGAGGCGGGTGGGGCTACAGGAAAAGCAGGCATTCGTGGGCATCCTCGGCTTGCAGCAGGCCCGTCGGTGGAGGGCTCTCCTGGACCCCGGCTGGCCGGCCCTGGTACCCTGGCTCACAGAGTCCTCTCCCAGGCCTTGGGCCCCAGGCCCATCACGGAGCCAGCGCTGTGCCTGCCCTGGACCGGGAATCAGCAGACACTCAGGCCCCACACACCCACCTTCGCCCTCTGCAGAGGTGTGTCTGTGAGTGACCACATTGGGAACTTAAACTTGCCAGATGGGCTGTGGCAGACTCAGTAACTGCTGGAAGGATCTTCTCCCTCATTTAAACACATTTAAAGCTCTGCTCTAGGGGAAAATAGTCTGCAAATATCTGCTCCTCCACGGAGGTGAAGGGGTGGGAGACGAAAGTCACAGGCTCTGCAGCCAGATGCCTGGGCCCGGTCCTCAGGCCCACGGCTGGGTGACCTGTGGTGACCGGTGATGCGGGTTCTCAGCACCCCGGGGCTCCGCTTCCCTGCGTGCGCACTGAGGACCCCAGCAGCACCGGCCTTGTGACCGCACGAGATAGGACCTACGAAAGCTGCTGTGTGGACCCGTAGGAGAGGGCGAGGCTAGAGGCAGGGAGGCCTGTGGGGAGGCCGTCACAGCCCCCTGGAGAGAGGTGCTGAGCCCACCCGACCTCCAATCTCCAGTTTTCTGTGTTGTGTCTAGCATTCAGGGAGCAGAGACAAGACAAACCCCTGAGATCCTAGCAACCCCTGAGGGTGGTCTAAGGGGGCACCCAGCTGTGGTGGGTGCGGCATTCAGACTGCTGGAGAGAGCAGTCTGCCCTGGTGGACGTGACTCCGGGGTGGGAACTGACCGCAGGGCGGGGCGCCCTCGCCGATGCCAGCTGGCTAACCCTGCTCTCCCATATGTCTGTCTGTCCCTCTCCCCGTGTCTGTCCTCCCACCCCGCAGGGCGGTATGTACATCTTCCAGCTCTTTGACTCCTACGCCGCCAGCGGAATGTGCCTTCTCTTTGTGGCCATCTTCGAGTGCATCTGCATCGGCTGGGTGTACGGTGAGTGGAGGCTGAGCCCGCCTCCCCCCAGCGCCTGGAACCTGGGTGGGCTGGGCTTCCCTGTGGCCCGTCTCCATCTCCATCAGCCTCTTCCCCTCAGGGACGTCTTGGGTTCTCCCACCTGTTGGAAGACCCTCCTGCTTGTATACCCTTTTGCAGCACAGGGAGGGGTTCCAGGCTCAGGCACTGTAACCTTGGGTCCATCCTTCTGCCCCTGAGGCTCAGTTTTCCCATCTGTATAATGGAGTAGTCATCACCATGGCTCCTGGTACGAGGGAGTGTAGACAAACCAGCCAGCCCAGTGACGGGCCCTTAGCACCTGCCTTTGGATCTTCCTGTTCCCCAGACCGAGTGAGTGGATGAGAGTTGCTGGGCTTGTGAATAGACGCCCACCAGCCCTTCTGTCTGAGCCCCGACCCCCACCCCACCCATGCAGGTCAGCCAGCCTGACCCTGCTCAGAGCGACCACCTTCCACCTTTTCCCCAGAAAGCCCTGACTGAGTCAGGAGGGGTCTCTTCAGAGCCCCTTCCACCACAGTTTATCCTAATGCCACACATCACTAACACCCTGGTAGTTTCTAAGCGGTAAGTAGGGTCCCTGCCGCAATTTGTCTCCTGCTGGGGAACACAGACACTCATAGCCTTTCCTCTGAGGCTTGTACAGAAATTCTCTGGGGTGTGTGTGCCTATCTGCTTTATTCTGGACAGGAAGCAACCGCTTCTATGATAACATCGAAGACATGATTGGCTACCGGCCGTTATCACTCATTAAATGGTGCTGGAAGGTCGTGACCCCCGGGATCTGTGCGGTAAGTGTGCTGCCAGGAGCCAGCTGCAGCCCACCACACCCCTACTTCTCCATCCCCCACCCACTTCTCCACCCCAGAGCCCAGGCCTGACTGAGGCTAAAACTGAGGAGGTGATGTCCCCCTGGGGGACCCTCTGTGCACTCAGAAAGTCCAAGGCAACTGACACCTTTCCAAGCCCGTGTTTTTTGGGGGGTCAGTCTCTGGGCTGGACCAGGGGGGCTCACTAAGACCCCAGTCATGCCACCAGCTTGCTGTGACAGTAAGCAAGTCACTTCTCTTCTTGGGGCCTCAGATTCTGAACCTGTAAGCCTGGGCAGATGGGACCCACCTCTGTGGGGGCTGAGGCATGAAAGACATCTGGCTCTGTTGCTAACAATGAAGCAACAGCTTGAGGGTAATGAGAGACTAACACTCTGCCCCTCAGACCAAACTGCGGAGAGGCCTTGGTGAAAGGATGTTTAATTAAAGAAACAAAACCGCTGCTCTTCACCCAGTCCTAATAGAGTTTTGCCAAGAAAATGCACTGGTCATAGCAAACACCCTCTTCCAGCAACACAAGAGAAGACTCTACACATGGACATCACCAGATGGTCAACACTGAAATCAGATTGATTATATTCTTTGCAGCCAAAGATGGAGAAGCTCTATACAGTCAACAAAAACAAGACCAGGAGCTGACTGTGGCTCAGATCATGAACTCCTTATTTCCAAATTCAGGCTTAAATTGAAGAAAGTAGGGAAAACCGCTAGACCATTCAGGTATGATCTAAATCAAATCCCTTATGATTATACAGTGGAAGTGAGAAATAGATTTAAGGGCCTAGATCTGATAGACAGAGTTCCTGATGAACTATGGAATGAGGTTCGTGACATTGTACAGGAGACAGGGATCAAGACCATCCCCATGGAAAAGAAATGCAAAAAAGCAAAATGGCTGTCTGGAGAAGCCTTACAAATAGCACTGAAAAGAAGAGAGGCGAAAAGCAAAGGAGAAAAGAAAAGATATAAGCATCTGAATGCAGAGTTCCAAAGAATAGCAAGAAGAGATAAGAAAGCCTTCTTCAGCAATCAATGCAAAGAGATAGAGGAAAACAACAGAATGGGAAAGACTAGAGATCTCTTCAAGAGAATTGGAGATACCAAGGGAACATTTCATGCAAAGATGGGCTCGATAAAGGATAGAAATGGTATGGACCTAACAGAAGCAGAAGATATTAAGAAGAGGTGGCAAGAATACACAGAAGAACTGTACAGAAAAGATCTTCACGACCCAGATAATCATGAGGATGTGATCACTAATCTAGAGCCAGACATCTTGGAATGTGAAGTCAAGTGGGCCTTAGAAAGCATCACTAAGAACAAAGCTAGTGGAGGTGATGGAATTCCCGTTGAGCTGTTTCAAATCCTGGAAGATGATGCTGTGAAAGTGCTGCACTCAATATGCCAGCAAATTTGGAAAACTCAGCAGTGGCCACAGGACTGGAAAAGGTCAGTTTTCATTCCAATTCCAAAGAAAGGCAATGCCAAAGAATGCTCAAACTACCGCACAATTGCACTCATCTCACACGCTAGTAAAGTAATGCTCAAAATTCTCCAAGCCAGGCTTCAGCAATATGTGAACCGTGAACTCCCTGATGTTCAAGCTGGTTTTAGAACAGGCAGAGGAACCAGAGATCAAATTGCCAACATCCGCTGGATCATGGAAAAAGCAAGAGAGTTCCAGAAAAACATCTATTTCTGCTTTATTGACTATGCCAAAGCCTTTGACTGTGTGGATCACAATAAACTGTGGAAAATTCTGAAAGAGATGGGAATACCAGACCACCTAACCTGCCTCTTGAGAAATCTGTATGCAGGTCAGGAAGCAACAGTTAGAACTGGACATGGAACAACAGACTGGTTCCAAATAGGAAAAGGAGTACGTCAAGGCTGTATATTGTCTCCCTGCTTATTTAACTTATATGCAGAGTACATCATGAGAAACGCTGGACTGGAAGAAACACAAGCTGGAATCAAGATTGCCGGGAGAAATATCAATAACCTCAGATATGCTGATGACACCACCCTTATGGCAGAAAGTGAGGAGGAGCTAAAAAGCCTCTTGATGAAAGTGAAGGAGGAGAGCGAAAAAGTTGGCTTAAAGCTCAACATTCAGAAAACGAAGATCATGGCATCCGGTCCCATCACTTCATGGGAAATAGATGGGGAAACAGTGGAAACAGTGTCAGACTTTATTTTTTTGGGCTCCAAAATCACTGCAGATGGTGACTGCAGCCATGAAATTAAAAGACGCTTACTCCTTGGAAGAAAAGTTATGACCAACCTGGATAGTATATTCAAAAGCAGAGACATTACTTTGCCGACTAAGGTCCGCCTAGTCAAGGCTATGGTTTTTCCTGTGGTCATGTATGGATGTGAAAGTTGGACTGTGAAGAAAGCTGAGCGCCGAAGAATCGATGCTTTTGAACTGTGGTGTTGGAGAAGACTCTTGAGAGTCCCTTGGACTGCAAGGAGATCCAACCAGTCCATTCTGAAGGAGATCAACCCTGGGATTTCTTTGGAAGGAATGATGCTAAAGCTGAAACTCCAGTACTTTGGCCACCTCATGCGAAGAGTTGACTCATTGGAAAAGACTCTGATGCTGGGAGGGATTGGGGGCAGGAGGAGAAGGGGACGACCGAGGATGAGATGGCTGGATGGCATCACGGACTCGATGGACGTGAGTCTGAGTGAACTCCGGGAGATGGTGATGGACAGGGAGGCCTGGCGTGCTGCGATTCATGGGGTCGCAAAGAGTCGGACACGACTGAGCGACTGAACTGAACTGAACTCACCCAGTCCTTGGCACTGGAAGTATCTCAGAGCATCTTCACCAACCATCTTAGTTCTGAAAGTCAGCTTTGAAACCAGCCCTGAAAAGTAGCTAGAAAAAAATTTCTGACTGTTTAGGGGGATCAGGCTCCTGGGGGGTCAAGGAGAGTCTCCTGGGACCTGTGAGGCCTGTTCCCTGTGCTTCTCGCTGTGGACAGGCAGGGTGCCACCTCTCCAAGGCCACCGCACAGGGTCAACCATCTCCCCTGCCAGCCGCTCACACCCAGGCTGAGGGCCACCCCAGGGACCTCTCCCCATCTCTCTGCAGGGCATCTTCATTTTCTTCCTGGTCAAATACAAGCCCCTCAAGTACAACAACGTGTACACCTACCCCGCCTGGGGCTACGGCATCGGCTGGCTCATGGCCCTGTCCTCCATGCTCTGCATCCCGGTCTGGGTCTGCGTCAAGGTGTGGAAGACGGAAGGAACGCTGCCAGAGGTGAGCGGCCCGGGAGGAGGGGTCAGTGAGGGTGGGGCGGCGGGGGTGTGACACAGGGCAGGACTGGCTATGCTGGGGAGGGCTGCGCTGGTGAGTGTGAGTGTGGCCACGGGAGCCTCTGGGTTCCCGCTTCCTTATCTGGGCCACGGGCGTGATGAGAACGTGCCTCCACGTGTCTCCTGGGGAAGCCTGGCCAGCTCCTCCATGGCAGGGGTTCATCAGTACTGCTGTGCTGAGGCCTGGAGATTGAGCTGCCTTCCCTGAGTTCTGCCTTCCCTGAGTTTGGTTTTCCCATCTGCAAAATGGGTCAGCAGTCCCTCACTTGCAGAGGTTGTTTTAGGACTCAGGGAGTGCACAGAGGGACAGCACTTGAGCCAGGACTTGGGAGAGAGAGGGGCCAAGTGTCAGCTCCTGGTGTCTTGTTGATCCCGTTCATTAAGGACCCCATTTCCAGGGCGCAGGGAGAGGGTCTGGCATCTGGGGGCATCTATCCTGTGCCGTCATGGTGCAGAGCTCTCTCTGTTCTGCATCTCCTCTATTGTCAGAGAAATGCAGGCACTTGCCTAAGATCAGACTGCCAAGAATTAGCAAACCAACCATTTTCAACAATTCTATTGAATTATGTTCTCTGTATCATAAACTTCACCCATTTCTGGTTCAATGGCATATTTTTTGTAGCAGTGTTCTGTGCCGTGCTGTCATCACCATAAATCCATTTGCAAACATTTTTATTTATTTACATGTATGTATGTATTTTATTTATTTACATGTATTTATTTATTTACATGTATTCTTAAGTATTCGTAAGATTCCCAGTGCCTGTTCCCAGTAAGCCCTGTCCTAAGCCCCAGACACCCAGAAATCTCTCTGTATGTGCTTCTTTGGGGCATTTCCTACCAAATGGAATCGTGCTGCCCATGGTCTCCTGGTTGTTTAGTGAATTTGGACCCCGGCCCATCATAGCCTGGACACCCTCTCTCTCTTCACTCTCCTTTCCCACCTGCTGGGGGATCAGGAGGTCTGAGTCAGCCTCATGCCCCTTTTGCTAACTGTGTGCTCTGTGCCAGACGCTGCTTTAAGCCGTCGACAGTCAGTAGGCCCCCGAATCCTCACAGCTGTCCTGTGAGGTGGAGGTGCTTCCTGTCCCCACGTCACAGGTGAGGAAGCTGAGCCCAGAGAGGGAAAGCAAGTTACCCCAGGGCACACAGCCTTGGAGTGGTAGAGCAGGTACCCTGAGGCTGTGCCTTCATGCCCCATACCCCTTGCCTGGTTCCAGCCCCAGTGCAGCACCCCGGGGTCTCGAGGCTGAGCTGTATCTCACAGACGTGCGGCCTGTGTGGCAATGCCCCCCAAGGCGAGTACCAGCCCAGAGTCAGCTCCAGCCAGCCCTGCTGTCCACCCGGGGAAGAGCCAGCACCCAGCCAGGGGGAGCAAGCCGAGAGGGAAGGTCCGTTTCTCCAGCCTGCTCCCGCCCCCAGAGCAAGGCCGGGTCCTCCGCTCCCGCGGGGATTGTAGGGCAAGGGCAGTGGTTGATTCTGACTTGGGACCAGGCATGTGCAGAGGAGAGCTGCCCTGGAGCCCGAATACCTTGGCCCCGGCTGGCCCCTGCCAGCGAGTTCACATCCCTCCATTTCCAGAGGGGCTTCCCAGGTGGCACTAGTGGTAAAGAACCTGCCTGCCAGTGCAGGAAATGTAAGTGATGCAGGTTCTATTCCTGGGAATAGATCCCCTGGAAAGGGAAATGGCAACCCACTCCAGTTTTCTTGCCTGGGAGAATCCTATGGACAGAGGAGCCTGGCGGGCTACAAGTCCATAGAGTGTCAAGAGTCAGACATGACTGAAGACACTTAGCACACATGCACGCATTTCCAGAAGGTTCTGCCAGCTGATGAGAAGGATCTGGAAGGAAAGATGGGGGTCAGAGAGTTGCTTGAGGGTGGGTAGTCTATGCTAAGAGCTATGCACAGGTCAGCAAATCTGAGGACATCTCAGGAAAATGACGCTCAAGGCAGGTGCCGCTGTGAACCTCTTCGACAGATGAGGGACCGAGATGCAGAGGGTTAAGTTCTTGCCTCAGTGAAGTGGTGGAACTGGGAGTCGAGCCCAGGCACCCGGCTCCAGAGCCTATGCTCCCAGCTCCTATCCTGTGTCGAGATCCTAGCGCCTTGCCTGCACCTAGGAGATGCTCCGCATGATGGTATTATGGGGGGAAGAGGGGCATCCTGCCGGTCAATCCCTCTTGGGCAGAATAGGCCCAGCCTGTTAGGCGTGGCAGGATCCGAACGTGAAAACAGGACCTTGATCATAAGAAACCAGCATCCCAAAGTCCTTCCAGCCTTCCTGGGGAAAGGGCCCAGGAAGGACCTCCCTAAGCCTGGCCTGACGTCTTCTGGATGTGCACGTGAGGCTGAGGTATTGGGAGGGGGCAGGCAGGGTCAAGGGGCAGGAGCGTGTGTCAGGGTAGAGTGGACGATGGCCACCCCGTCCGCCCAGCACACTGCCGGCCGCTCTGTGGGGTTGGGGCCTTAGCGAGAACGTTTCTATCTTCAGACCCACACCTCCTGTCCCCTCGACGGGGATGATGGGCATGAGGATGGCCTTCTGTGGGAAACACACCATTTATGCAGAGACCACTGTATAAATGGTCCTGGAGGTGCTGTAGCTCACCCTCACAGCAGAGTCCCCAGGAGGAGCAGCTGGCCCATCTCACAGCTGGGACAGCGTGGCTCAGTGGCGTTAGGTGACTGGCCCCACACACGTAGCGAGGCCAAGCAGGCACTCAGATCCCAGCCTCAGCCTGCCCAGGAAGGAAGGATGCGGCCTGGGTACAGCTCCTGCGTCTTGGTGACCTGCAGCGGGCCAGGTACACGGCAGGCAACTCTGTTCATCCTCTCCTTCCTCACCCAGCGCTGGTACCCTGTGGTCCCCATGTCCTGGGGTGGGGGCGGGAAATAGATCTCCAGGTCGACACGTCGCCCCAGGGCAGAGCTCCAAGCCTGGCTGCTGTTTCCATGCCCACCCCCCACAGAGGTGTCGCTGAGGCAGGCCCCCCGGGGACCCCAACAGCCGCTCTTCTCAGACAGCTCTTTTCCTCTCCAACCGTGTAGAGATTCCGCAAGTTGATGATCCCCAGCGCCGACCTGAAAATGCGGGGCACGCTCGGGGCAGGCCCACGGACGGTGGCGGTTAATGACTGTGATGCCAAACTCAAGGGCGATGGGGCCGTTGCGGCCATTACAGAGAAGGAGACGCACTTCTGAGCGCCCCGGCCAACTGGATGTCCCTCCTGCTTGCCCCCTGCCGTCCACCGCCGTGTGTACAAATGAACACCTGAACCGCGTACTTCACCTAATGGTAGAGGCTTGCTCGTTTCTGTTTTCAGTTTTGTTTTTTTTTTGCACAGGATTTATTAACAAGTTAATTTTAAGGTGGCCGTGCCCACTCTGGTTTCAAGTCATGCCCCTTCCTCGTCCCATCCCCCCAACTCCCGTGAGAGTAACGATGCGAAGAGATAACCCTATACAGGGACTTCTCATCCGAGAAGGGTGTAACCGGCATTCCCTCGGGGTTAGGAAGAAGTCATACCATAGGACCGGACTTTTTTATCCTTGGGCTGTGGGGTGAGCGGATGGGAGCTACATCTGCCTCCTCCGTCAGCCTCTGAACCAACCTATCCGTGCCCCGCGTCAGCCCAGTCTGTCTCCACGCCGCCAGGCTTCCCCTGAAGCCCCTCCCTTGCCCATCCTCCCGGGCTTCCCAGAGGTGGTGGGTTTGCAGACAGCGAGGCTGTGTCAGAGAAGAAAACGTCCCGGCCGACTCAGGACTCCTGGGCGACAGGCCCCCCTCTGCCCTGGTCTCACTGAGTGACCTGGGCTCTTCCCAGCCCTCCTGAGTCTCCCCGGTGGGGACGGCTGGGTCAGGTGAGCTCTGGCGGTTTCTGCCTGGCCTGGCCACACTTCTCCGAGGATCCTTTGCGTGCTTCCTGGGCATGCAGACCTGCTGTTGATCTTGGATTCTTCTGAAGACTTGCCACTCGTCACTCCCTTCTTTAAAGCAAGTTTATCCTGGAAACCATGGGGCTTGACTTCCTCCGTGAGAGGTTCCCTCCTGTGGAGACCAGCCTGGTCCTCAGCTCCGCAGACGGCAGGGCTCCTCCAGGCCATCTGCTCGCGCTCTCGGCTCTCCCGCTCCGTCCTCCTCAGCAGGCTGGCTGGAGGCACCTGGCTGATGGTTCCTGGGCTCTGTCCTGCTTGTGGCTGTCTGTCCTACCACTGCCCCTGCCAGGGTCTGCACCATGTGACCCCCCACCAGCCTCCTGGGTCAGAGCTGCAGCCCGGTCTAGAGCCGGTTTCGTCCTCCAGCGTCTTCATCCCCCTCATCTCCTCCCGCTGGGCGTCTACCCGCCCTCTTCCCTTGCCTGCATTCCTGTGACCCCGCCCCCATCCCTGCCCACCCTTCCTGCCAGCAGCAGAGCTCTGGGATCTTCACAAGGCTTCTCGTCTACCTTTTCCCCAGGAGCCGGCCCTCCCGCCTCTCTGGACAAGGGGCTGAGGAGCCTCAGAGCTCACCGATGTGGAGACCTGGGCTCCCATCCTCTCCCTCCCTTGAACAGCTCCAGGGTCTGGGGCAGCAGCTGGCACTGCTCCGGGCCTCCCTGGCTGGTCCCTCTCTTCCTTAATTAGCTTGGATGTCGATCCTCTGCCTTGGATCCTGAGTTATCTGGGGACAGGCAAGGTGCATCCTTTATTCTTCTGCTTTCTGTGCCCAGTCTTATGCGGTGGCAGTGCAAGCCTTCTCCAAACAGAGGACTTAGTTTCCTGGAATAAACCTGCGTGTCTGATTCACCCAAACGCCCAGCTGCTCGGCCCCCAGCGGTCCCCGTCTGAAGCCCGCGTTTGCTGAGAGAGGCCAAGTGCAGCCACCACCCAGGCAGGTCGGGATGTCTGGTTCCAGGGCCCCCTTTTGCACACACAGCCTGCCACCTCCTTGACCTGTCTGCTCCAGTGGGCCCCGGAAATGGACGCAGGAAGATCGAGGCCCTGGCTGAGTCCCTGCCTGTGTCTGCCCTCCTCAGCTCTTCTCACAGTAGGCTGGGGCGGGGTCTCTCCACTTCTGCTGCTACCGATTCCCCACCCACTGTGGTCACTGACACACTGCCCCTCTGCCGTGCTGGGGACGTGCAGCTCTTGTGGCACTCAACACTTCACTCGCTCAATGGGACTCGTGGGCCAGGGCGGAGGGAGGGCTTTTGTTCTTCACTTTTTATAATTCCCTACTAGTACCTGGGTAACTTGGGGCGGGGGGCAGGGAGGGAAACATGGGGGCAGGCGAAACGTCATCACAGTGACTCTTTTTGATATTCATTAGAAACAATACATCCTTTCTGAGATATTTACAGTATTATTAAAAACTGAAAAAGGTTGTACTGTTTTGCATAATGAACGTTTTTATGGGGTATTCAAAGGGTACACGATTGTCTGCTTACTCATTTTTAAAAATTAAAAGAAATGAACCAACTCTCTGTGGCTCTTCCTGGCGGAGTGGTTGTAACTCATTGGGTGATTCTCCCGGTTCTCTGACTTCCGTGACGTTCCTGCAAAACCGTCTGGGTTCCGTATTTGGGGGTGGTTGTGTGAACGGAGGGCGTTATCAGTTAGAAACACCCAGGGCTGTTTCAGAAGCCCACACTGCCTTTCATGTGATCACCGTAGAATGAATGGCTACGGTCTGCTACATGCTTTACAAGAATTGTCTTTCTAATCCAGCCACAACCCCACTTTGTTTATTCGTTTCCCCAGGTTGGCTGAGAGCTGCAAATTTTGGAAAACGGGGGTGGGTTTGGCGTTCGGTGGGTTCCATCGAGCACCCTGCATGTTCCCTGCGTGGACCCAGGACTAGGGGTGCTGAGACAAGTGGAAGATCCCTTTGTCCGAGTGCATCTCCCTGCCTAGTCATGCAGAAGGGTGCCTGTGCCGCTCCAGACTGGGGGCGCGCAGAGGGAGAAGCTCTCTGCCTGGCCGATCTTCTCCAGCCAGTCGAGCTCCGCAGTGCGAGAGCTTACCTTACCCTCGGCAAGGCTGCCCACTTGTCTGGGCCTTGGCCTGCCCGTCAGCAGAGTGGTGAAGAAAGTGTGGCCCAGAGAGGAAGCGTAGCCGGCTCGGGGTCCCCCAGAAGTCCTCTACCCTCCTGTCTCGCGCTCAGCCCCTGGCACCCTCTCAGGCTGTGAAAGCTCAAGCGAGCCCTTGCCCTGGGCACCTCCTGACCCCGTAGGGAGTGAGTAGGCTCTGTTGCCAACTCCTGGCCTTCTCTCTCTCATTTAGAATAAGGTCCACTTCGTGACGGCGACTGGGAGGAGCCACACAGGCACCACCCTCAGTGCCAGGCTAGGTGAGGAGAGACTGCAGGGCAGAGTGTGCCAGGGAGTGCCGGGGGCAGGAGCAGGACAGTTTATTGAGCACCCACCACGTTCCAGGGGTCACGCTGGCGTTACCTCGTCTGAGCCCCTCAACAAACCCAACAGGTAAGATTTATTCATCTCGTTGCTTAATACAAGGAACTAATGTTCAGAAACTGTAAATAATTTGCCCCCCCCCCAAAAAATAATGACACTGGGGTATTCCCTGGTGGTCCAGTGGTTAAGACTCTGAGCGTCCAAGTCAGGGAAAGTGAAGTTGCTCAGTCATGTCCGACTCTTGGCGACCCCATGGACTGCAGCCTACCAGGCTCCTCCGTCCATGGGATTTTCCAGGCAAGAGTACTGAAGTGGGGTGCCATTGCCTTCTCCAGAACCAAGTCAGGGAGCGAGGGTTCAATTCCTGATCTGGGAACCAAGATCCCACATGCTGCGCAACTTATAAGAAAAAGGAAAAGGACACCAGATGCGCCCCGTGGGAAGTGGAGGCGCGGCAGGGGGCCCACACGCCCAGGCACTTGACCAGGCGCTGGGGACTGGAGTGGCGTGGCGAGGGATGGAAAGAACTTGCTGGGCAGGGAAGCCCATTTGAGATGGGGGAAAGCCTGAGCAAAGGCAGAGGCAGGCAGAAGTCTTTGGGGAAACACGGTGAAGAGCAGAGTCCCTCCCCCACCAGCTCTGGCTGGCTCTCATAACCCACTCAGCTCCTGTGCACGGCACCTCCCCAGTGTCTTGGAGTGAGGGGTGTGGGTAACATCAGCATCAGTGCAGCTCCTCACACGGAGCAGGGGCTTCCGCAAGTAAGTGCTCAGCTTGCCCGAGAGGGGGGCACTGTGGGACGGGCAGTGAGTAAGCAGTGAAGACCTCCCTGGTGCTGGACGCCATGCTGGCCCTCCCGTAGGTATCGCCTTCCCTCAGTCCTCTTGTGGGCTGGCACAGTGGTCACGTTCCACCAACGAGCACACAGGCTCGGAGAAGTCAGGTTGGCTGCCTGGGTCTCAGCACTGGATGCTGCTGAGCAACAGCCCCAGGGTGCCTGGCTGCAAGGCCCACGCGCTTCCCAGGCTCCCCCTTTGGAAAGCACCGAGTGCCTCACTAGCAGTGACGGGCCACTCAGGCCCATCAAGGATGGGTGATGGCAGGAGGCCTGTCTGGGAAAGCCAGGGCTTCAGGAGACCTGAAACCACTTTGCTGGTACTTGGGACCTCTGGAAGTCTCCAGAGTTTCCCAGGAATGATATCCTGCCACTGGGTCCACTGAGATGGACAAGAGGGATGTTTGAAGGGACCATTGGGATCCCTGGGCACCTAAGAGTGAGGTTGGGGGTCTTTAGGCATGCAGCACAGCTACGTGAAGCCATTAGTGGGTAATGGAGCCCTTTGGGAGTTTGGAGGGGTTCAGAGTACTGGAGGGGACCCGTGCTCCTGTGTATAGGGGATCACTGGGGGAAATGGAGGACCAGTGAAGAGCAAGTCAGAGTTACTGAGGTCGTCAGGAGCTATGGGTTCCCCAGGTGGCGCTAGTGGTAAAAAACCTGCTTGCCAATGCAGGAGATGTAAAAGACACGGGTTCGATCCCTGGGTCAGTAAGATCCCCTGGAGGAGGACATGGTAACCCACTCCAGTATTCTTGCCTGGAGAATCCCATGGATAGAGGAGCCTGGTGGGCTACAGTCCATGGGGTCACAAAGAATTGGACACGACTGAAGTGACTTAGCACGCATGCATCAGGAGCTATAAAAATATCTTGGTCATTTCTAGGGGCCTTTGGAGCCATCTAGCTTCTGAAGAGCACCCTGCAGGGCTCAGCCTTGAGGAAGGGGAGGAGGGGCGCTCGGAAGTGCTTTCAGGGGTTGGGTGGGGAAAGTGAACCTGATGTGAATGTGAACAAAGGTGGGCCTGCCCACCCGGCAGTGATGGGGAAGCCAGCCAGACTGCAGACCACTTAAGGTGGCGGTCAAGGCGGGTCTGGCCAAAGGACTCAGCAGGCACCTTTGACCTTGAGAGAGTGGAACACACTTGGCTCTCCCAGAGGAACCAACCCACCCACCCCCGCCCCCACCAGTGTGTCAGACCAGTTCTAGCCAACACTCGAATCTTCTTGTTCTCCCGTGGATTTTCTCTGCCTTCCTTTTGAGTATCTTCCCCCAAGTGAGCCGTTTCTAGAATGGGAAGGCTCTCTTAGCCTGGTCTGGACAGAAGCTTGGGCCCCACTAGCTGGGTGACTAAGGAGAAGCCTGAAAGAGGGTCTGGGCGTGATCTGTGGGTGACTGTGGGGGGAGGCAGGTATTTTCCATCAGCCTCAGAACTACCCTGCGACTGCAGTTCATACCCATTTTACAGATGTGAAAACTCAAAGTCCAAACTCAAGAGAAATGAGTGGAGGAGCTTGACTGACATCACACAGACTGAGCTGGAATTCAAAGCCAGGTTTACAAAACCCAGAGCCCCTGTTTCTTCTCTATACCAGGCAACTGTTGGGTGACCCAGGGCTCCAGTGCGGGAGAATGAGCTAGGGGGCTTCCCCCACCCCTCCATCACTGCCCTCCCACCCAGAGTCCTGGGCTCAGATAGGCTCTGGTGGCAGAATCAGCCACCAGGGGGTGCTGTTGCTAAACCCAACCCCCCTCCCCGTGGTCCAGGCCGCGACCAGTGAGGTCAGGACCGGAGCAGACTGGAATCAAGACAAGAGGGTCCTGAGGCTCCACTCAGGATGAGGGACAAAGAGGCTGCCCACGACAGAACAGCCACCCTTCCTATCCCAGCCCGTCCAGGGCTCCTGTTTGCAGCCAGACACACCTGCCTCCAAGTCTCAACAGCCCTGGGTGTGTGGCCTTAGGCAAATGACCTTACCTTTCTGACTTCAGCTTCCTCATCTGTGCAACTGGACAGATGGACAGAATCAGCCCCTCTGGCAGGGATGTTGAGGGTGTGTGTCTGGCACGTGAAAAGAATGTGCTTCTTGTTACATGTAGCTCTGCTTAGCATGCTGGTATCAGGAGACCTGGATCCTGGTTCTGAACTCATGCCATGCCTTGGACAGTCATTTTGCCTCCCTGGACCTCAGTCTCTTCATCTGTAAAATGGAACTAATAACAGGAACGCGCTCTTTTGGTTATTCTAAAGATTAAAGGAGATAGTGGCTATATGGTGTTTATTTTATAGAGCTTCAGACAAGCAGGAAAGGTATTAAAGATATAATAGGGGTTGTGGTGAGTTGAATATACAAATGATGATAAAATCTGAGAAGTGCAAGGCAGCTTCTCAGGCGCTGATGTGGCACATGAGGCAGACTGGGTTTGCTCTGACCATGTACCAGCAATTACACAGACCCTGACACCAGTTATCTGCATGGCACCTGTCCACCTCCCCACAGTCCCCACCTTGCTCCATCTGCCCCAGGGTCCTGCCCCAAACCCATTTGGACACAAAGACATAGCACAGAAATGAGATGGTCAAATCCTGAAATGTAGGTGATTTTTATCTCTGGGTGATAAAGTTTGGGCTGATTTTAATTTTCTTCTTTCTATACCATCTAATTTTTCCTTTAACAAAGAACATCTATTGCTTTTATCTTCCAAAAAAAATAAAATCAATAGAGCTATGTTTTAAAATTCTCCCCTCACCACCAGGAGGTTGGTTACAAATGCAGGCCCACAGGGAATGGAAAATGATTCCCATGTGGTTGGAAGAAATAATGACAGGGAGAAAGTGGGGATCTGCCACTGCACACAGTCCTCAGCCTCAGCTCCAGCCTCTGCTGGGGCCTCTGGGCACCGCATGAGCTGAACCTCAGGAAAGGGGAGAAGCAAAGTGGGGAGCACCCCTCCTCCAGGCCACATAATCCTCCAAACATTTGTGGACATGCCGGCGGCTTCATGCTTGTCACAGGGAACTTGTCACAGCAAACTTGGCATAGCTGTTGGAAGGGAGAAGGAAACACACAAGGAAGCCACGCTTTGTTGAGGACTGACTGTGTGCTAAGTAGTGCCGCCCTTGTATCTCAACGGACCTGCCCTCCCCACACACATACCCACTGAGGGAGCTGAGATTATCAGCCCAATTTACAGATGAAGAAACTAAGGTCTTTGCTTAGATTTTTTTTTACTGCTTTCTGAATAGCTGCTCCTGGGTGCCCATAGGGACATTTCAGACTCAAATTTCCCAGGTGAATTCATCTCCTCCAACACCCACACCCACCAGTCCATTCCTCCCTATCTCAATAAATGACACCACCCTCCAACCACTTCCTTCACTCAGCAGATATTGATTGAGGACCCCCAGTGACTCTGCCCTCATAGTGCTTACATTCTAATGGGAGGACCAGACAGTGATTTTTTTTTTTTAATTGACGTCTAGGTGATTTATAATGTTCCAAGTGTACAGCAAAATGATTCGGTTATATACGTGTGTGTGTATATGCTTTTTCAGATTATTTTCCATTGTAGGTTATTACAAGATGACAAGAAATATTTTAAAGAGTAAAAATAGACAGTATATAGGATGATAAATGATAGGGCTAGGAATAAAATAGGAAGTATCAGGAGGGCCCAGGAGTGTGGAGTGGTGTTGGAATTTTAAATAAGATGATCAGGGCAAGGGAAAGAAGAAAGGGGAAGGGAGTCTGGCCTGTCTGGAGCCTGTCTGGGGAAGAGTGTTCTGGGGCAGAGGAAACAGCATGTGCAAAGGCCCTGGGATGAGTGCTTATCTGCACTGTTCCCAGAGTGAGGAGGAAGCCAGCATGGCTGAAGTGTGGGGAGCAAGGGGACCACGTAGAAAGGAAGTGAGAGACATGGTGAGCAGGTCACCAGCTGGGAGGCTGGTGTAGATGTGAGCCAGCCAAGCAGAAGAGGGACATAACCTGACTTCTGTTTCCATCTGGCTGCTGTCGGGGGCATTGGGTGGAAGTGGGGAGATTGGTGAGGAGTGTCGTGTAGGCAAGAGGTGAGGAGACAGAGAAGGGTGGATGTGGTCAGACTGTGGCCATATTTTGAAGGTAGGATTTCCTGGGATTGTGAGGGGAGTCAGGGATGCCTGGGGTGTGGAGCCAGTGGGTCAAGTGAGACTCCTCACTCCCCATATTCCACCAGTCAGCCGCTTTCCTCAAACCTTGCTTCTGGAAACCTCTCAGGTCCACTCACTTCCTCTGCTCCAGCCACTTCCCTGGACCATCCGCCCTCCCCTGGCCACTGCTGTGGCCTCTTGCCTGGTCTGCAGCCCGCCTCCCTGCTGTGTTCTTCCCTTGAGATCCTGCCCATCACCCCTGTTAGAGCCCCTGACTGCCCACTGGCTGTCAGGGCATTTCCTTCTGCCTGGGAGTTACTCCCCCAAACGGGAAATCAGGGGGCATCAGTACTGACAGAGAGAGGGAATGATGCTGGGCCACCAAAACCCCAAAAGTTCTCCAGCCAGCCATACCCGACCACCAGGCCAGTTCCACAACCAAGCGTCACTCAGAGGGGCAGCCCCGGAGGTGGCAGGGAAAGCTTCCTGGTGGCTGTGGCGCTGGCCAGAGCTTGCTGATTTCAAGAGGCTCTGGCATCTCACAGACACGGGTTTGAGCGCTGGCTCTACCACTTCCTAGTTGGAACCCACCCCCGACTTTGCCAGGTCTCCCGGGACTACTTGGAGACTGACCACGGGCTGTCTGAGGACCCCCATGGGCCTTTGACGTTCGGTGAGAGAGAAGGGATCCCAAAGTGGAGGTCTTGGAGGTGCAGGGACAGGACTGGGCAACAGCGGCAACTGAGATGGGCGGGGCCGGCGGGCAGGTGGGCGGGCCTCTTTCAGTGGCTCCTCAACTTCCCAGGTGGCTCTGCCTTATAGAATCAGCCTGCAATGAGGGAGATGCAGGTTCGATCCCAAGGTCTGGAAGATCCTCTGGAGGAGGGCATGGCAACCCACTCCAGTATTCTTGCCTGGAGAATTCCATAGACAGAGGAGGCTGGAGGGCTGCAGTCCATGGGGTCGGAAAGAGTCAGACAGAGGGAGCACCTACAACGGCTTGCTCTACCACATACACCATCTGGATGACCTCGAGCAAGTCTCTCTGTCTCTCTGAGCCTCAGTTTGCCTCATCTGCAGACTGGAACCAGTTATCCCCAGGCTTTGACATATTTTCAAGGCCTGAGAGTCCCGTTAGGGTGTTGGCTTAACTTAGGATAAGGTCTCCTAGGGTCAGAAGGTTCCCCATAAAAGGAAGAGCCTCAAGGGCTGTCGTGGGATGGACCGGATTTCCATCGCAGCTCAGCCACTTACCAGCCAGGTGACCCACCATGAAACTCCCCTCCTCACTGAGCCTCCACCCCCCGCCCCGCCTCTTGTAAAATAGAGCCCTGCCCCTGCACGCTAAGTCGCTTCAGTCCTGTCGGACTCTTTTCGACCCCATGGACTGCAGCCCGCCAGCCTCCTCTGTCCGTGGGATTCTCCAGGCAACAATACTGGAGTGGGTGGCCATGCCCGCCTACGGAGGATCTTCCAGACCCTGGGATCGAACTCGTGTCTCTTATGTCTTCTGCACTGATAGGCGGGCTCTTTACCACTAGCGCCACCTGTGAAGCCCAAAATGGAGCCCACTGGTCACCAAAAAAGCAGCCCTCTGTGCACCCAGTACATAGTAGGCACCCAGCCAAAGTGCTGGAGAGTTTGGACTTCACCCCGGAGGCAGCTGGACCCACTGCCTGAACGCCCCCCTTCCTGGGCGGGAGTGTTTTTTATCTCCAAGCCACAGTGGGCTCCGCAGAGCTCGGCAAAGTCCCTGCGAGCGGACAAAGAGCTGTTGTTCCCGCAGATCTAAAATTGCCTCCCTCTTGATTGCCGCTATACAAACCCAGGCGGCTGCTCGCTTCCCCCATCCAGTTGGGTCTATTTCAAGAACACGCTGATTAGCACTGATTGCGCCTTGATGATGGCGAGCGCATCGCCCAGCACCCTCCCCAGGCTCCCTGGGG
>SJYX01005456.1:344986-405320 GCA_006410675.1 Oreotragus oreotragus
CCCCCCCTCCCTCATTCCTGTCCCTTTAGTGGCACTCATCAGAATTTTGCCCTCAGCTCCCTAAAGTGTAAGTCAGTGTTTCTGGAGGCCTCATCCTCACCCTCCCTCAAGTGCACCCACTGCTCAAAAGCAGAACCTTGGGGAAGGCAGCTAAGGTCACGCGAGCTCCCCTCCCAGCCTTTCAGAGACAAAAATAAAGTGTGTAACTGTCAGAAGAGTTATGGAACTGTCAACGGTGTATAGAGTCACTCCTGTGAATTATTAATAAGACACGGGCTTAACTAATCGGTGACAGCATAGAAAATGAGAAAAATGTGTATCAAGAGATAAAGAGTTTAAAAGATATGAGCTGTAGGGATAGTTGTCGTGGGTTTCTGGAACCAGGAGCCAAGAGTTAGGTGAAACCATGAGCCCTAGTGCAGAGTGTTTCAGGACCATGGAAAGCGACACGGGTTGGGGATAGGGGACTTCCGGTCACCACGGCTCCTCTGATCCTAGACCAGCCGTCACAGCTGTCTTGACCTCCACTCTAATGGCCTCCTGCTCCAACTGCGTTGTTGTTGTTCAGTTGCCAAGTCATGTCCGACTCTTTGTGACTCCGTGGACCCCAGCATGCCAGACCAACTGCATTGCCTTTGCCTAAACCACAGTCAGAGCTGGTTACCACCCCCCACACCCCGACTGTGGCTTCATCTCTCTAGACTCTGGCTCACTGTTGAAACCATTGAGTCCGATGCCGCCATAATCCAAGAGACACTGTGGGTGCACCCTGATGATAATTGACTTTCTCTAAGCAATTCGAGGTAACTAATCAGCACCATGATGTTGGCAGCTGTGACTGCTAATGGAGTCAGATGCTGTCAAACTGAAGGTAATAACTGTCTCCTTTATTAAAAAAAAATTACTTAATTAGCATAATTAGGGCATAAATGGGCCAATATTCTTAACCCACCATGGGAGACGAATATGAATTATGGTGCCTTCGGGGTCTCTGGTAGAGTTATCAGTACCAGCCAAGGGCTGTGGTCATCAGTTCAGAAGGTAGAGGAGAAAAGGGCAGGTAGATATGTGTTTAGGAGTGATGCTGTGTAACTGTTCCCAGGAGATGTTGTTTTATGTAAAATGCACCCCTGTTTTCAAGGCAGTGATGTTCATCCTGGCATTTTCCCAATCCATCCTTTCATGTGTATTTACTGAACACCTGCTGGAAAGGCAGCCAGGATTCATTCTTGGCAAAAAAAAATTTTTTGAAGTTCATAGAGTGTGCTCCCCACCCCCCAGGCCCTGTATCTCCCTTCCCACTCCCAAGGAGCTTTGCTCTCTGCATCATCTGGGTGAGGTGAAAGCTTGTTCTGAGTTATACATGTTTGGTAAGGGTCCCCAAGGGGCTCTGGGAGTTGAAAGAAATCAGCTCTCGTGTCTCTCAAAGTCATCTACCAAATCAATAGTTACCTGACTTGTGTGCCATCTGAAGATGGGAGGGTGGAGACGCATCTGAAATTCTCCTGGCCACACAGACCCTGATACAGCGCTTCCTAAGTGCTGGGTGTTGACCAAGACTATACACATGTCTGTCTAGTCAAAGCTGTGGTTTTTCCAGTGGTCATGTATGGATGTGAGCGCTGGACCATAAAGAAAGCTGAGCTCTGTAGAACTGATGTTGTGAACTGTGGTATTGGAGAAGACTCTTGAGAGTCCCTTGGACTGCAAGGAGATCAAACCAGTCAATTCTAAAGGAAATCAGTCCTGAATATTCATTGCAAGGACTGATGCTGAAGCTGAAGCTCCAATACTTTGGCCACCCACCTGATGTGAAGAACCAACTCATTGGAAGAGACCCTGATGCTGGGAAAGACTGAAGGCAGGAGAAGAAGGGGATAACAGGATGAGATGGTTGGATGGCATCACCGACTCGATGGATATGAGTTTGAGCAAGCTCCAGGAGTTGGTGATAGGGAGGCCTGGCGTGCTGCAGTCCATGGGGTCTCAAAGAGTTGGACACAACTGAGAGACAGAACTGAGCTTATACACACATTTATTTCAGTTATTTACCATTATCTCAGTGAGGTAGATACCATATCACCCCATTTTATAGAGGAAGAAAGGTTCAAAATGATTAAATAACTTGCCCAAAGTCACCCTGGTAGTGAATTCCAGAATCAGGATTTGAACAGCCTAAATCCTTAGTTCAGATACTTAAATCTCGATATAAACAGGAGAGCTATGCTCTGAAGTCAAACATCCATGATAAAGGGCAGGAACATATACTGAGCGCCTCATGTGTGAAAGGCACTGAGCTAGGTGTGGAGGCCACTATTGGGGCCAAGACTATAGGCTCCTATAGATTACAGGGTCCCTACAACCAAGGTGCTTGTAGGCTGCAGCCAAGAGTGACTGACACGTACGGCTCCGAACCCTTGAGCTGTCATTTCACATACTGTGGGTGTGAATCCTGGCTTCTCCACTTACCAGGCAGATGCCCTTGGGTAGAGGGCTGAGTTTGGGTTCCTCTGAGAGCTAAGGCTGAAGTGAGGATTCAAGTTTAAATAGTTCATTTGAGAAGTGAATCCAGGAAACCTTGATAGTGGAATAAGAAAGTGTATTAGTTAACAGTCACCATAACAAGTTACCTCAAAACTTAGCAATGTCAAACAAGTGCCTAATATCTAATGGTTTCCGAGGGTTGGGAATCTGGAAGTCGTTTAGCTCAGGGCTGCTTATGCGGTTTTGGTCAAACTGTCGGCCAGAGCTGATGATTTGAAGAACTGACTGAGGCTGCAGCCACGAAATTAAAAGACACTCCTTGGAAGAGGGCTTCCCTGGTGGCTCAGAGGTTAAAGCGTCTGCCTGCAATGCAGGAGACCTGGGTTCGATCCCTGGGTTGGGAAGATCCCCTGGAGTGACAAAGCTAAACAGCATATTAAAAAGTAGAGACACCACTTTGCTGACAAAGGTCTGTCTAGTCAAAGCTATGGTTTTTCCAGTAGTCGGGTATGGTTGTGAGCGTTGGACCATAAAGAAGGCTGAGCGCCGAAGAACTGATGCTTTCAAATTGTGTTGGAGAAGACTCCTGCGAGTCCCTTGGACTGCAAGGAGATCAAACCAGTCCATCCTCAAGGAAATCAACCCTGAATATTCATTGGAAGGACTGATGCTGAAGTTCCAATACTTTGGGCACCTGATGCAAAAGCCGACTCACTGCAAAAGACCCTGATGCTGGGAAGGATTGAGGGCAGGAGGAGAAGTGGGTGACAGAGGATGAGATTGTTAGATAGCAAAATCAACTCAAAGGACATAAGTTTGAGCAAACGCCTGGAGATGGTGAAGGACAGGGAAGCCTGGCATGCTGTAGTCCATGGGCTCTTAAAGGGTGAGCCATGACTTAGTGACTGAATGACAAGTGAGGCTAAAGGATTCACCGCTAAGCTCACTCTCACAGTTCTGGGCAGCTCTGGGATCCTTGCAGGCTGCTGGCTGAGGGCTTCAGCACCTCCCAGTGTTGCTTTCTCTGTAGTGCTTTCCATGATATGGAAGCAGGTTCTCCCCAGAGTGAGTGACAGGGGAGAGAGAGAGAGCCAGAGACCTCCAGACAGGAGCCACACATACCATCACTTTCGTTATATTTCATTGGTCACACAAACCAACTCTGATATAGTGTGGGAGGGGCTACAAGAGTTTGAATACCAGGAGGTGGGAGTCACAGGGGTCATCTTAGAGGTTGGCTGAGGCAGAAAGTGAAACAGAGGAATCCAGCAGAGGGTGTGGTAGCAAGCCAGATCCCACTGTTGGCAACTGGAGCTTAACCCCACAAAAGGACCCAGGGAGACAGTGCAGAACGTGCCTCAGCATCATCCCACCCTCAAGGTGAGGACACAGGGGTGTTTGTCCTTCCAGCCCCAGTCTCTTACCCTAAGATTCCTGGTCCATAAGTGAGGATGATAACAACACTTATACAATAGAGTAACTGTGCAGTGGTCAAGCCTGCCTAATAGAGCGTGTTCAGTAGAGCCTGTGATGTGGCTACAGTGGCGCTTCTGAGCAGCAGTCCCTAACCTTTTTGGCACCAGGGAATGGCTTCATGGAAGACAGTTTTTCCATGGACCAGCAGGGTTGGGGGGTTGGTGAATGGTTTGGGGATGATTCGAGCACATTGCATTTATTGTGCTCTTTATACCTACTATTATGATATCAGATTTACGTGAGATCATCAGGTGTTAGATTCCAGAAGCTGGGGACCCCTGATTCTGAGGGATGGCTGTGAGGATGAAATGAGATGATGTCAACACTGCCCTTGTTAAATCTCCATTTCCTGACTCCCATTGCTATGCTCTTTCCAGCTCACCACATCGCACACTCCAGACAATAACACTTCACGTCTCTGTGTTCTGACACTTAGAGGAGTCCAGAGACAGGCTGGGAGTGAAAATAGGCTATTTTAAAAGTTGTTGCCTTCCTAAACGTCCAAGAGACACTCGGCTGCCCCAGGGAGCCCAGCACCTTGGACAGCTCTCAGAGGCTCTGCTTGGCTAGCCAGCTTTCATCCCCCTTGTTCTTAGCAACGCCTCTATGGTAGTCAGATGTCTTGAGACCCTCCTGTAGGGCAGGAACATGTTTTGTCCGAGGCTCTGTAGCTAGAAGGTCAGAGCCAGGACTCGAAGCCCAAGTATAACTGCCTTAGATCGAGCACCTCACCGCTCTGTGTCTCAGTCTCTCCATCGGTAACGAGGGAACAAGGTTGGCTCATGGGCATGTGACATGGTTTAATTTTCTCCTGTCACTGTCTTGAAATTCTCAATAATTGTTTAACAGGGGGATCGGCATTTTCATGTTGCCCTGAGCCCTGCTTCTCACACTCAGCTAGTCCTGCTCCTCACACTCAGCTAGTCCTGCATCTCACACTCAGCTAGTCCTGCTCCTCACACTCAGCTAGTCCTGCTCCTCACACTCAGCTAGTCCTGCTCCTCACACTCTGCTCCTCACACTCAGCTAGCCCCGCTCCTCACACTCAGCTAGCCCCGCTCCTCACACTCAGCTAGTCCCGCTCCTCACACTCAGCTAGCCCCGCTCCTCACACTCAGCTAGCCCCGCTCCTCACACTCAGCTAGTCCCGCTCCTCACACTCAGCTAGCCCCGCTCCTCACACTCAGCTAGTCCCGCTCCTCACACTCAGCTAGCCCCGCTCCTCACACTCAGCTAGCCCCGCTCCTCACACTCGGCTAGCCCCGCTCCTCACACTCAGCTAGCCCCGCTCCTCACACTCAGCTAGCCCCGCTCCTCACACAGCTAGTCCCGCTCCTCACACTCGGCTAGCCCCGCTCCTCACACTCAGCTAGCCCCGCTCCTCACACTCGGCTAGTCCTGCTCCTCACAGTCGGCTAGTCCTGCACCTCACACTCAGCTCGTCCCGCGTGGGATTGACAGTCACAGCTCCTCCCTCTCCTGGACGTGTGTTTTCCCCCCCAGCCCTGCCCTCCAGCCTTCTTCCCCTGCCCTGTGGCCCCGGACACTGGCTTTTAAGAACTAGCCCTCAGTCTCCCTTGTCCCCTGTTGGACAGCTGGGTTCCGCAAATGGGAGACCGGAGGGCAGGAGAAGGGCTGGAGGAGGGTGGGTGCTTGGGTCCAAGGGCATGCTGCCCATGCCCCACTGGGGTGTTTGTCCTGTCTCCTCCCTGCAGTTTGGCCGCATCCCTCCATCGAAGCCCCAGCTCCTGGCAGGCGGCCCTCTCCTGAGCTTCAGCCACTCTCTCTGTAGTCCTTTTTAGGCCCACAGCTGCTGAACTTAAGCGCTTCATCATCCCTTATTGGTTTCCCTGCCTCTTTTGTTAAACTCTCCTGACTTTCTCCATAATGTGTGCACCTCCTCTTTCCCATCAGGACCCCGCCTGATACAGTCTCCCATGGAGCTATCAGAAAAGCTTAGAAAAATCCCACACGTAACAAACACACTCAGCATGGTCCAGATACACAGTATGTACTGAGTGAAAATTCACTGTGATTATCGGTTATCTAGCTCCAAAGGCTTAAAGCTCTTAGCCAGTAGCCTACCCAGTCACGATCCCCCCCAGCACACGTGCACACACATGCACACGCACACACATGCACACACACGCACACACATGCACACATGCACGCAGACGTGTGCACACACATGCACACACATGCACAAACCACTCTACAAAAATAGTTCATTTGCTGGAGTGTAGACAACCAGAAAGAGCCATGTCTACAGGTTTCTGACTTCAGGAGTGAAGCTTGGAATGTAAATAGCTCCCAAGGCCATCTTGTTTCTAGCCCATTTTGAGTCGGTCTCTCTCTCTCTCTCAAAGGAAAACTCAAAAGGCACTTTTCAGAAAACCATAGAGACAACTATTGTGGTGGAAAGGCTTGGCTAGGCTGGGAGAGGGGGGACATGGAGGCGCCCTAGGCAGACCTTCCAGGAATCCGCTTGCCTCAGGTTGTATTCACCAGAATCAGACCCTGAGACAAGGATTTGAATGGAAGCAACTTATTAGCTGGTGACCCCAGGAAGCCCTTGTTGGGGAAGCTGGGAGGGAGGGAGTAAAGAAAAGGCTCGCTGCTGAGCAGGCTCCTGCCATGTGCCGCTGGGGCTCAGGGCTCACGTCAAGCCATGCTGGAGGGGCAGGAAGCTGGACTACATCCTCCCACTCCCTCCCATCGTCCGTCTTTGGCCGGGGCTGCTTCCAGGAGTGTGCCCGACCTGACCTGCATGGCCAGGAGAAAGCAACTGGGTGGAGAGGGGCAGAGCCCACAGCAGGAACTACCAGCTCCTCTTCCGCTTGAAATGCACTCTCAGTCAGAGGAACACGGCAGAGCCTCCTGTGATGGGAGTCCTGGGTTTGCATGGCTGGCATCTGTGCAGGGGTCTGTCCCTCAGCATATGCTGTTTGGGGTCCTCTCACAGCGCTGTGAGGTGAGCTTGTGGGGACAGTCTCCTGCACTTGAGAGACAAGGAAACTGATGCATAGAGATTGCATGCCTTTCGTAAGGTCAGACAGCTGGTAAGTGAGCAAAATAAACGAAAACTCCTGCCCTGGTGTCCTTTTAATACTGATAAATAGACGAGCAAATATGTAGGCCTTTAAAAAGCAATAAATGCTGTGGAAAACTTAAGGAGATAGGTGTGTATGTATATATATATATGGACTGTATATAATATGTGTGTGTAAAATAGAGAAGATTGGGAATGCTGGGGGAGGGCTAAAAATGGAACAGAGCGATCAGAGAAAGAGTCTAAAGATGGTAGCATTTAAGGGCTCACCGGAGGTGAGGGCAGGAGGGTCCCGTGTGAGGGAACCATGTCCCAGGCGAAGGGGGTGGTGAACAGAGGCTGCTGAGGCAAGAGCCGGCCCGTGTGCAGAGCGCAGAAGCACCCAGGAGGTCGGTGTGGCTGAGACCAGGGGTGGGCTTCCCAGGAGAGGGCGCCACCGGCCCAGACCCTGCCTCAGAGGCCACTGCAGGGGCTTTGGTTTCTACTCTGAGGGTCGTGGCTTCGGAACAGAGGAGGGGTCTGGTCATTTAACAGAATCCCCCTGGCTACCAGGTTGAGAAGAGAATTTAGTAATGCATGAATGAGTGAGTGAGAATCCTTGTACCTCTTCACAGTTTAACCACTTACTTTATGGAGGGACAAGAGGCAGGAGGGGGTGGGGAGCTGGTGGAAGCCACACTGCACACAGAGTCTGGAATCTGGGCCCCGCAGACAGACAGCTGGGCCTGGCGGGAGGCTGGCGGTCTTTGCTGTGATCCAGCTGCCCAGCCAGCCCTGTGTTCCCACCACCAGCGCAGCCTCGGGGGGTCGGTGTGATCATAGACATGAAAGCCAGCCCCACGCAGGGATGATGATCAGAAGCCTTGTGACAACTGTTTCCCCTCAGAACACCACCCTCAGGAGGCACCAGGCCATCAGGGCGGCCCTTCTCATCCTCCTCCAGCTCCCTGGGCTGCCTGCCAGTCCCCCAGGCAGCAGGCTGAGGCCGTGGCCCTCCTGCCGAACAGGAGAAACAGTCACAGTTGCTCAGGTACTAACCTTCTGCTGAAGGCAGGCCTGCTCTGAAGTTAGGAGCCCATAGTTGCAGATGAGGCTGGTCAGAGTGTGGTCATCACAGATGCCTGACCGCAGCAGATGTGCCTAGGCCTACACTGCTGGGTGAGACAAGGTCCCTGCCCTCAAGGAGCTCTCCGCCAGGCTTCCAGCGTGCCTATGTGCTTGCTAAGTCACTTCAGTCGTGTCTGACTCTTTGTGACCTCGTGGACTCTAGCCCGCCAGGCTCCTCTGTCCATGGGATTCTCCAGGCAAGAGTACTGGAGTGGGTTGCCATGCCCTCCTCCAGGGCATCTTCCCGACCTGGGCATCAAAACTGGGTCTTCTGCAGTGCCGGCAAGTACTTTACCATCTGAGCCACCAGGGAAGCTCTGGGGCAATTATGTGTTGTTTTTTTTTTTAACAAAAAATATGTTCCCATACCATTTTAAAACATAATCTCATTTATTTACGTCTGTGCTGGGTCTTCGCTGCTACACAGGCGTTTCTCTCGTTGTGCTGACCAGGGGCTGCTCTCTAGCTGCGGTGCACAGGCGTCTCATCGAGGCAGCTCCTCTTGTTGTAGAGCATGGGATTCGTAGTTGTGGCACATGGGCTCATTTGCTGTGATTTCCAGACTCCAGAGCACAGACTCAGTAGTTGGGACACACGGGCTTAGTTACTCCACGGCATGTAGGATCTTCCTAGACCAGGGATCGAACCCATGTCTCCGACATTGGCAGGAGGATTCTTTACTACCAAGCCACCAGGGAAGCCCCAGAAGGTTTTTGGGTTGTTTGTTGCTTTTTTTTTTGGAACTTTTGTTCTTTTTTAAAAAAATTTTATTAGAGTATACTTCATTTACAGTGTCATGTTAATTTCAAGTGTGTAGCAAAGTGATTCAGTTATACATGTGTTCATTCTTTTTCCAATTCTGTACACATATAGATTACTTTCATCGGTGTTTTTATAGTTTTCAGAGTATAGGTCTTTTGTCTCCTCAGGTAGGTTTATTCCTAGGTATTTTATTCTTTTTGATGCAATGGTGAATGGAATTGTTTCCTTAATTTCACTTCTGAGGCAATCTTTTCAGAATTGAGTGGGAACCTAGAAAGGGTTAATTGGAGAATGTAGAGTGGGCTTCGAAGTATGATTAGGAGTTATCTTGAACCAAGAAGAGAGGCCTGGGCTTTCCAAATAGAGGGAGCAGCTCAAGCAAAGGTCCAGGGGTACAAAAGGTCACAGAGTGGTCAAGGAATTGCCAAAAGGCCAAGGAGAAGGCGCAACCAGAGTATGTTTGTATCTCTTCCTTTCTCTTCCTCCCACATAGTCTCTAAAAATCCTCTTTACTGCTCAAACAATTCTGCTCTGCCCTCAGTTTGCATTCCTCACACCAATTCACCCTAAAAGTATACAGATATTCATCCAAACAAAACACCTGTCTTTCCAGGGAGGAAATGAGCTTCTGAGAGCATGCGATTTTCAGCACATTGTTGCCCAAGAGATGAGATAGTGTTTCGACATTCACCCACTATTCTAACTGGGGGGTGCTGAATGATCTGGCCTGGGTGGGACTGGAGTAGGAATCAAGGAAAAGTGGTGGATGGAAAGGAATGAGGGTGGAGTCGATTAAAGAGGCCGAGAACCCAGGCTGAGCTGCTGAAATGCTGCTGAGGGTGAGGGGTGGCCTGGGCCCCGGGCGGCTCAGCCAGCGGCCACCGCAGGCTTGCTGTGAGGATGAGCAGAGTCGGCATTCAGAGCTGTCAGAAGCGATTAATCCATCAACAGCACAGCACACTGGAAACCTGGCTCTGACTCAATGGCTCATTAATACCCGGACTCTGATCAGCCCGCAGATGAGGATTCAAGTCGCCCCAGACAAAGGGCGGCCTTCCGAGAGCTTGGCATTAACCCTCCGCAGCTTCCTCTGCAGGACACAGTCAGAGCCTGGGGGAGATGAGTCTGGGGTGGGCTCTGGGCCACCCACCATCCTCCCACGTGAGGACAGGCTCCTGCTCAACAGCTCTGCAGGGCCAGCGCCCAGGGGCACCGAGAGTATCAGGCCCAGCCCCTGCCATTTGGCACACCGGTAGAGGCGCTGAGGCTCAGGGAGTCCCGGGCTTGCCTGAGGTCACAGAGTAAGAAAGGAACAGAGCTTGGGCACGACTGCAGGCTGGAGTCCTTCCCACCCTGCCCTTCTGTCTCCCAGTCCCTAGGGCAGCCCTGTGTCCCTGTCGCTGAGCCCCACAGTGGGGAAAAACAGAGCTTGGCCATGGCCTCAGCCTGATAACAGGCACATGGGCGGGACGTCTGGGGAGGGCAGCGACCTCCCACTCACCCCCACACTCCAGCCCCCAGCCCTGGGCCTGATACAGCCACAGGTCTTGAGAAAACACACAACAATTCCCAACTGAGTAAATGCTAATTCTTCAGGGTAATGTGGCTCAGCTGGTAAGCTGGTAAAGAACGCGCCTGGCATTACAGGAGACAGAGACACAGGTTCAATCCCTGGGTGGGAAAGATTCCCTGGAGAAGAGAATGGCGCCCCAATCCAGTATTCTTGCCTGGGAAATCCCAAGGATAGAGAAGCCTGTGGGCTGCAGTCTATGGAGTTGCAAAGAGTCAGACACAACTAAGTGTGCACACGCGCACACACACACACACACACTCTAATTCAAGCTCAGTGGGAATGGTGTTTTAATCAGGTACAAACTGCTCCATAAGTCCGGAGGGAAAAGAGATCTTGGAAGGCTTCCTGGAGGAAGGAGCATCAGATATGAGCCTTTAAGCAAAGACAGGCCCTGCCTGGGGCTGTGATGAGCATCGTCTCATTTCATCCTTACCACAAAAACCCAATGATGATTATAACCATGATTATATCCACTTTACAAATGAGGAACCTGGTCAGGGTAAGTCCTTACCCAGAGTTCCATATCCAGGAAGCAGCGGAGTTGAGACATGAGTCCAGGTCTTTCTGTCACCAAAACGCATGTCCTCGTTAGCTTCTGAAGGCCCGGCTTAGTTAGCCCTGCTGAGGGAAACCAGACTTCCCCAAGATGTGCCCACTTGTCCCTGGGACCGCATGTCATTCCATCCCAAGATCATGCGCGCCCCTCCTGCCGTGGATTCCGGTCAGCTGTGCCTATGAGCTCGGCGGGTCACCGTGACATCACCCACACCCAGCACCAGCATTTGCAGACTGGGAGCCACCCACAGATATCTGCCGAGGGGACTTTAATCCATTGACCCTGAGATCNTCCCAAGATCATGCGCGCCCCTCCTGCCGTGGATTCCGGTCAGCTGTGCCTATGAGCTCGGCGGGTCACCGTGACATCACCCACACCCAGCACCAGCATTTGCAGACTGGGAGCCACCCACAGATATCTGCCGAGGGGACTTTAATCCATTGACCCTGAGATCTCAGAGGGCCCCTGTGAGGGCTCCACCAGTGGACTCCAGCTCAGGAAGAGGCTGACTCCGTGCCAGGGGAAGGCTGTGTTGGGCTGTTCATTATTATTGTTCAGATTTGACCAGCCTGCTTCCTTCCTGGATTCAAAGCAATGCCCGTCCCCAGGGAGGTGCAGAGCAGAGAAGGGGACACAGCCACGCAAGGCCCAACGCCAAGTCTCCTGACTCCTGACTCCCCGGGAAGTGCTCCTTGGCCCTCGGAAACTTGTCTCCCTCGAGCTCTGCGTCCTTTGACAACAGAAACTCCCCTAATAAGGAAACAATTCAACCACAGCTCTGTTGCCTTCTCAGGTAGAGCAGTGGTAAAGAGTCTACCTGCCAGAGCAGGAGATGCAAGAGACTCGGTGCGATCCCTGGGCCAGAAAGATCCCCTGGAGGAGGAAGTGGCAACCCACCCCAGTGTTCTTGCCTGGAGAATCCCATGGACGGAGGAGCCTGGCGGGCTACAGTCCCTGGGGTCGCAAGGAGTCAGACACAGCCCCATCACCGACCTACGCGTCTGTTCCCACCTCATCCTGTCCCGGCCGCTTGCCCTGTTCCTGACCAGAAGCTGGATGCACTGCTTGTCAGACTAACCTGGTGTGTGCTGGGGAGAGCATGTGAGCACAGGTGAGTCGGGTGTGTGTGTGTGTATGTGTGTGTGTACCCNCCTCATCCTGTCCCGGCCACTCGCCTTGTTCCTGACCAGAAGCTGGATGCACTGCTTGTCAGACTAACCTGGTGTGTGCTGGGGAGAGCATGTGAGCACAGGTGAGTCGGGTGTGTGTGTGTGTATGTGTGTGTGTACCCTGCAGGACCCCTGAGCCTCTGTGTACATAAGAAAAGATGCTCCCTGCTGCGTTTCTCCTCTGCTCTCACACTGTGACCACACTCACAGTACTTTTGACTCCAGCTTGTGGGTTTTGCACACCTCAAGCAATTCTGCATCCCCAGCCGGGAGTCCTCCAATTGAACTCAGTGCTGACACTGTCTACCTGGAGTCAGAGTCAGATCCCACACGTTATGGCCTCAGTCCCACGAGACTGCCCCCACGTCAGACACCAGTCGCATGTCCTGAGTGCACTCTGTCCATCCCTGGGTCAGGAAGATCCCCGGGAGAAGGGCATGGCAACCTATTCCAGTGTTCTTGCCTGTAGAATCCCATGGTCAGAGGAACCTGGCGGGCTACAGTCCATGGGGTGGCAAGAGTCAGACGTGACCTAGCAACTCAGCCCCCCCCCAACCACTATCATATAGTCCCAATTAACTCCATCTCCAGACCCTCTTCTTTCCCTAGAGGGTAAGAGGTGGGGCTGAAAGTGCCAAGCTTCTGATCATAGCTCGGTCTTTCTGGGGACCACCACCTATCCTAAAGTCATCCAGGAGCCTACCAAATGTCACATAATTAGGGGAAAAAAACACTCCTGTCATTTAGGAAGTTCCAAGGGTTTCAGGAGCTCTGTTCCAGGAGCTGGGGGCAGAGATCAATCAATCAATAAGTATATATATACATAATCTCATAGTATGTTTGTGAGACGTGTGTGTGTGTGGGTGTGTTGTCTCTCTTAGCCGAGGCTACGCCATGTTGCGGTAACAAGTGGTCCCCAGACCACAGTAGCTCATAACAATGAAGATTTACTTCCCAGCATGTGAGTTACCTCTAGGGTCGCCTCTGGCTCTGCACCCCGCCAGCTGCTCCCTGGGCCAAGCGTAAATGGGCAGCATCTACCCGGAGTGCCGCTGAGCCCCACGGCAGAGGGAAAGGAGGGCATGGAGGAACTGGGAGCCGGCTCTGGAGGCTCCCACCAGAGGGACACACAGCTCTTCCCTCCAGTTTCAGGGGCTGGAGCTGGTCACGTGACTGGGCCTGTTCTCGTGGGAAGTGGCCCTTCCCTGAGGGAGAGCCAGGAAGCACCCTTGAACGGGAGCCAGCCGACCCCACTCGGAGGCAGGGCTGTGCGAAGCTGTGCGTGCCGTTGTCTCCAGCTGCTCTGTGCCAAGTCTTTACGACCCCGTGGACTGCACACGCCAGGCCTCCCTGTCCTTGACCACCTCCCGGAGCCTGCTCACACTCGTGTCCATTGAGTCGGTGATGCCATCCAACCGTCTCTTCCTCTGTCATCCCCCTTCCCCTGCCCTCAGTCTTTCCCAGCATCAGGGTCTTTTCCAGTGAGTCACCTCTTCCCATCGGGTGGCCAAAGCATTGGAGCTTTAGCTTCCACATCAATCCTTCCAATGAATATTCAGGGTTGATTCCTTTAGGATTGACTGGTTTGATCTCCTGGCAGTCTGAGGGACTCTTGAGAGTCTTCCCCAACACCACAGTTGGAAAGCTTCAGTTCTTCAATGCTCAGCCTTCTTTAGGGTCCAACTCTCTTATCCATACGTGACTACTGTGTGTCTCAGTGGCTCTTGGTGATTGTGAGAAAGTACAGCTGCACAAATCTATCTTTTGGGTACCTTGTGCTTCTGGGTGTGCACAGGTGTCAGCTGGTGTTTCTGGATGTAAAAAAAAAAATGTGTAAATGGTGTGCACAAGAGCCTGTTCTTGAACGGACAAATAGGAGTGTGTGTGATGGGAAGAATGTGAGTCAGGGGAGGGTATGAGCATGTGTGGGCAAGTTTATGTGTGTGTATACGAGTAAGTGTGTGCACACACATGCAAGCATGTATGTACCTGTGTGCCACAAGCCCACACCGCAGCACTGCGTCCATCTGCATGTACAGCAAAGCCCCCCACACTCACACCCCAACATACGCTCCCGTCCCCGGAGAAGCCGTCACAGATGGGAGGTGAGATGCTCAATTTCCCAGCTGATGATTTAGCAGGTTCATTCACCCCTCATTTGTGGCCATCTGTCGCCTTCCACGCAGCCGCTGGGCCGTCTCCACCTGGCCCGAGCACCGAGGCTGCACAGCGATGGCGGCAGGACCGGCCGGCAGCTCCAGAGGCTGAGGTGCCTCCCGGACCCAGGACCAACTCTCAGAGCTGCCCCGGGGGGATGGGAGCCCAGCAGACAGACGCAGTCCTGAGCCACCGCCAAAGACAAGGATCTTCCAGAAGGGATTCGGGGGTCTCCAAAATGCCTTGTGCATGCTTAGTCGCTCAGTCATGTCCGACTCTTTGTATCCCCATGGACTGTAGCCCCCTAGGCGCCTCTGTCCATGGGATTCTCCAGGCAAGAATACTGGAGTGGGTTGCCATTTGCTACTCCAGGGGATCTTGCCAATCCGGAGATCAAACCTGCGTCTCCTGCCTTGGCAGGTGGATTCTTTACCACTAGCACCACCTGGGAAGCCCCGCAAATGCCTTAGGCTGCCCCAGAGCTCCAGCAACACTCTCCCACTCCCAAATCACCTCTCCCCACCCGCCACATAGGAACCTTTGTGGGGGCAGAACAAGCCAGCCCTGATAGTCACCTCCTCCAGGTTCTAGTCCTGGCTCTGTGCTCAGCACTTGACCTGCACCGTCTCATTTAGGCCCAAGACAGAGATGCTGCTCCTCGCCCTGTTCAGCCGATGAGGAAACCGAGGCACTGAGAGGTGCACACGTTTACACACCCCACTGGGAGCAAAGCCAAGTCTCTCGCTAAGATCTCCCTGTTCACCCTGGGGCCAGGGCTGCTCCAGGTCACCTCTTCCAGGAAGCCGCCTGATTAGCAGCCTGGAGGGGCCAGGCCTGGGCTACAGCAGGAATGCAGCCCCGAATGTGGATGCTGGTGCGGTGGTGGAGCAGAGGATACAAGTCGCCCCATTTTCTTCTCTGGTGACCACGCTCCACCTTTCCAGGAGGGAAGACGACCCCACCAACTTGGTCCTGGTTTCTGCTTCCAATACATCCTTGAAATGAGCCTCTCATGCCCAGGGCAGCCTTTGTCATGCCCCCGCTGACCCGCCGTCCTGGCCTGGGACGGACTCCAGCCTCCCCAAGAGCGGAGGCCGGCCCTGGCCTTGATGCTCGCCCTGGCCTTGAGGCTCGCCCACCTGTCTGGTCTCTCAGCCCCCCCCCCCCCACCGGCTCTTTTTATTTTTCAAATACGTGTATTTACTTGGCTGTACTGCATCTTAGCTGTGGCCCTTGGGATCCTTGGTTGCGGCAGGCGGGATCTTGTTCCCGGACCAGGGATTGAACCTGGGCCCTCTGCACTGGGTGTCTGGGGCCTTAGCCACTGGACCGCCAGGGAAGTCCCTGCTCTCTGCTCTAGCACTGAGTCCCTCCCGCACGCTCCCTCACCTCTGATGCTTCCCTCCTCCAGTCTCCTTCACACTTTCCCAGCTCACTCCTGCCCACCCTGCCCTCCTCCAGGAAGTCTCCCCTGCCTCCTAAGGGCTACCTTCCTTGCCGCACCCTGTCCCTTCGTGGGGCTGCTCACCCCACAGGGGGCTCGTGTCTCCCCAACTAAACTGTAAGTTCCTGGGGGAAGGTGCTGCTTCCTCAGTCACTCACTTAACAAACACTATTGATCTCTCCCTGCCCCAGGCCAGGGACAATTCTAGAGGCCAGAGATGGATGAAAACAAGGAGGATGAGAGGGAGACCAACTAGGCCCAGGCAGCAGCTTTCAGATAGGTGGAGACGGAAGGCTTCTCAGAGGTGGTGACAAGCATTGCCGAGACCCAATAATGAGAAGCCAGCAGCGCAAAGGTCTGAGACTCAGGGACTCCTGGCTGGGCGAACAGCAGCTGCACAGGTCCCGAGGCAGGAGTGGGTCTGGCGTGTTTGGGTTATGCCTGTGGTGTGGCTGGAGTGTGGACAGCTGGGGGCGAGCAGGGTTCAGAGAGGTAGCAAAGGTTTTCCTGAGCATTTTCTGAACATTTTTTACTTTGAATACTCTAGACTGCCTCCTCCAGGGAACCTTCTGTGACTGGACATTCCTTATGCCTCTGATCCCACCCAGCTCTACCCACAGTGATCCAGATCACCTCCCAGCCTCCTTAAGATACCTGTTGTTCAGTCGCTCAGTCATGTCCGACGCTCTGCAACCCCGTGGACTCCCACATGCCAGGCTTCCCTGTCCTTCACCATCTCCCGGAGTTTGCTCAAACTCATGTCCACTGAGTCGGTGATGCCATCCAACCATCTCAATCATCTGTCGCCCCCTTCTCCTCCTGCCATCAGTCTTTCCCAGCATCAGGGCCTTTTCCAATGAGTCAGCTCTTCGCATCAGGTGGCCAAAGAATTGGAGTTTCAGGTTCAGCATCAGCCCTTCCAATGATTTTTCAGAGTTGGTTTCCTTTAGAACTGACTGATTTGATCTTGCAGTCCAAGGGACTCTCAAAAGTTTTCTCCAGCACCACAGCTCAAAAGCATCAGTTCTTCAGTGCTTGGTCTTTTTTATGGTCCAACTCCCACATTTATAAATAACTACTGGAAAAACCACAGCTTTGACTATATGAACTTTGTCGGCAAAGTGATGTCTCTGCTTTTTAATATACAGTCTAGGTTTGTCATAGCTTTTCTTCCAAGGAGCAAGCGTCTTTTAATTTCATGGCTGCAGTCACTGTCTGCAGTGATTTTGGAGCCTAAGAAAATAGTCTGTCACTGATGGGAAGATGCACAAGTCTTCAAACCCCTACCTTGTCTTATTTAAATGATGTAAAAGCATTTTATTAATACAAGTGGGCCGTCCCCTGTTCCTGGGCCCTCTGGCCAGGAAGGCACCTGCAGGATGTTGACGGGGTCCCCATCAAGACAATTGTCCTCCGTGTCTGCTCCAGTTCCATTTAGCAGGTCGCTAGGGGAGGCAGGAAGGACTGGCTGGGCTGGCAGGCTTGGTTATTTATGGAATTCAATTTCCCCGGCCCCCTGCCATTCCCAGGAGCTTCACAGGGAGGCCACAGAGAAGGATTTTGTTTGGGCCTACAAGGGGGGATTCAACTGTCAAGTGAACCAAACACCCTCCAGAAGGACACGTGGATACTTCAGGGCAGTGTCTGGGGACAAGGAGAGGCAGAACAAGGCACTCTAGCTTGGGTGTCAGAAAATCTGGATTCTAGGCTGGTTCTGCCCCAGTGTTAGGCAAGCCCTTCTCTGGGCCCCTGTTTCCACCTTAGTAAGAGGTGAGAGAGACTGTGCCAGGTCACGTGTTGCTGTGTGTTTTCGTAAAAGTCTGTATAAAAGATGTGTTCGGCTTTGTGAGTCATAGGATCTCTGTCGGAACTACTCAATTCTGCCTCGCAGTGCAAGAACAGCTGTAGATGACCCGGAAACAAGTGGGCAGGGCTGTGTTCCAAAACAATGCCACTTACGAAAAACAGGCGATAGGCTGACCTTGGCCTATGGGCTGTAGATTGCTGACCCCGATCCAGGTGACTGGTGTGTCAGTCAGGACACTTTAGGAGAAAGAGTGTCTGTGTGTGCTTAGTAGCGCCTGACTCTTTGCCACCCTGCAGACTGTAGCCCAGCAGGCTCCTCTGTCTATGAAATTTTCTAGGCAAGAATACCAGAGTGGGTTGCCATTACCTACTCCAGGGACCTTCCCCACCCAGGGATTGAACCCGTGTCTTTTTGTTTAGTTAATTTAATTGGAGGCTAAGTACTTTACAATATCATGGTGGTTTCTGCCATACGTCGAGATGAGTCAGCCATGGGTGGACATGTGTCCCACCATCCTGAACCCCTCTCCCACCTCCCTCCCCACCCCATCCCTCTGGGTTGTCCCAGAGCACCAGCTTTGAGTGCTCCGCTTCATGCATAGAATCTGCACTGGTCATTTATTTTACATATGGTAATATACACGTTTCAATGCTGTTCTCTCATATCATCCCACCCTCGCCCTCTCCCACAGAGTCCGAAAGTCTGTTCTTTACACCTGTGTCTTTTTTGCTGTCTTGCATGTAGGTCATCATTACTGTGTTTCTAAATTCCATATATATGCATTAATATCATGTATTGGAGAAGGAAATGGCAATCCACTCTAGTATTCTTGCCTGGAGAATCCCAGGGACAGAGGAGCCTAGTGGGCTGCCATCTCTGGGGTCGCACAGGGTCGGACATGACTGAAGTGACTTAGCAGCAGCATACTGTATTGGTGTTTCTCTTTCTGACCTACTTCACTCTGTATAATAGGCTCCAGTTTCATCCACCTCATTAGAACTGACTCAGATGTGTTCTTTTTTATAGGTGAATAAGATTCCATTGTGTATATGTACCACAAATTGCTTATCCATTTGTCTGCCGATGGACATGTAAGTTGCTTCCATGTCCTAGCTATTGTAAACAGTGCTGCAATGAACATTGGGGTACACGTGTCTCTTGCAATTCTGGTTTCCTCAGTGTGTATGCCTAACAGTGGGATTGCTGGGTCATATGGCAGTTCTATTTCCAGTTTTTAAAGGAATCTCCAGACTTTTCTCCACAGTGGCTATACTAGTTTGCATTCCCACCAACAGTGTAAGAGGGTTCCCTTTACTTCACATCCTCTCCAGCATTTATTGTTTGTAGACATTTGGGTAGCAGCCGTTCTGACCTGTGTGAGATGGTACCTCATTGTGGTTTTGATTTGCATTTCTCTGATAATGAGTGATGTTAAGCATCTTTTCATGTGTTTGTTAGCTATATGGATGTCTTATTTGGAGAAATGTCTGTTTAGTTCTTTGGCCCATTTCTTGATTGGGTCGTTTATTTTTCTGTGAACCCATGTCTTTTGCATCTCCTGCATTGGCAGGTGGATTCTTTACCGCTAGTGCCACCTGGAAAGCCCGCAGAACACTTTAGGTTGTAAGCAAAAGAATCCCAATGCAGACTAGCTTATACCAAACATTGTTTAGGGGAGGAGGGCTTCTGGGGTCACATAAGAAAAAAGTTCCAAGGGGACTTCAGGCATGGCTGGATCCAGGAGCTCAGATGATATCAGTAGGACTCATTATGACTGAGTTTCACTCTCACTATTCCTTGACTACATTTGCCTCTAGTTTGGCCTTGATTTTAGACAGACATCCTTCATCAGCAAAAGTCTGGGTTCATTCATTCTGGGCCAGCTTTCATCATGTGCTCCTTCCTGAGCTAATCACCCCTATGGGGAGGATGAATTTATTCTGGTTGGCCAGGCTTAGGGCATTTGCCCATCTCTAGAGCCAACAGTGAGTCCAGCTCCACAGTATGACATGCATCATGGTATATGGACTGGCCCCAGCGGTGGCCCTCCTCATGGGCAGCTGGGAGTTCTTTGCGCAGGGCTGGTTGTTAGGGTTTCTCTTCATGGCACCATCATTCCTTCCTGGATAATTGCAGCCACCTCCTAAATGCCTCTCGATTCCCACACCTCTCCCTCCATCAAACTCACAGCACATACCATCACCAGAGTAATCTTCCCAAGGCTTCCCAGTCACTCTGCTGCTCAAGAACCTTCTTTGGCTCCCCATTGCCATCAGGACAAGATCCTTGTGCCTCAGTCAGGTTCTCAAGGCCCCCCGTGATCCCACCTTAGCTGTTCTTCTCACCCTTGTCTCCTCTCCTCTTCCATGCAGGAATAAGAGTCCAAGCCTTGAGTTAGTGCCACTGATCACCAGTTGTATAACCTTGAAAGTGAAACAACATTGAAGAAGAACAAAGTTGGGGGACAGGCACTACTTGACTTTAAGACTTGCTATAAAGTTAGAGTAATCAAGACAGTGTGCTAATGATGAAAGAACAGACAAATAGATCAGTGGAACACAATGGAGAGCCCAGAAATAGATCCAGATAAATACAATCAACTGATCCTTGATAAATGAGCAAAGGCATTGAAATGGAGCAATGATAGTCTCTTCAGCAAATGGTTCTGCAACAACTATACGTCCCCGTGTAGAAAAATGAATCCAGATACAGACCTGACACCCTTCACAAAAATTAACTTACAGTGGATCATAGGCCCTAAATATACCTGCATATACAATGCGAAATGAGAAAGCTCCTAGGAGATAAGATAGGACGACATTTACACAACTCTGGGTATGCTGCTAAGTCACTCCAGTTGTGTCTGACTTTGTGTGACCCCGTAGAGGGCAGCACACCAGGCTCCCCCGTCCCTGGATTCTCCAGGCAAGAACACTGGAGTGGGCTGCCATTTCCTTCTCCAACTTTGGGTGTGGTGATGACTTGTTCAATCGCTCAGTCACGTCTGACTCTTTGCAACCCCAGGGACTGCAGCACGTCAGGCTTCTCTCTCTTTCACCATCTCCCAGAGCTTGCTCGAACTCATGCCCTTTGAGTTGGTGATGCCATCCAACCACCTCGTCTTCTGTCGTCCCCTTCTCCTCCTGCCTTCAATCTTTCCCAGCATCAGGGTCTTTTCCAATGAGAAGGCTCTTGACATCAGCTGGCCAAAGTATTGGAGCTTAAGCTTCAGTATCAGCCCTTCCAATGAATATTCAGGGTTGATTTCCTTTGGGTATGGTGATGACTTCTTAAACAACACCAAAGGAACAATCCATGAAGGAAATAATTGATTGGACTGGACTCCATTAAAATTAAAAACTTCTGCTCTGCAGAAGACGATATCAAAAGAATGAGAAGGCAAGTCATAGACTGGGAAAAATATTTGCAAAAGACATATCCAAAATGCGCAAAGAACTCTTAAAACTCAGCAATAAGAAAACAAACAACCCAATTAAAAAATCGTAAGATCTTAACAGACATCTCACTGAAGAAGATATGCAGATAGTAAATAAGCATACAAAAAGATGCCCCACATCATATGTCATCAGGGAAATGCAAACTGAAATGACAATGAGCTACCTATTAGAATGGCTAAAATCTGGAACACTGACAGCATCAAAGTTGCTGGGGATTTAGAGCACAGGCCTGCTGCTGCTGCTGCTGCTAAGTCGCTTCAGTCGTGTCCGACTCTGTGCGACCCCATAGACAGAAGCCCACAGGCTCCCCCGTCCCTGGGATTCTCCAGGCAAGAACACTGGAGTGGGTTGCCATTTCCTTCTCCAAGGCATGAAAGTGAAAAGTGAAGTCGCTCAGTCGTGTCCGACTCCTGGCGACCCCATGGACTGCAGCCCACCAGGCTCCTCCGTCCATGAGATTTTCCAGGCAAGAGTACTGGAGTGGGGTGCCATTGCCTTCTCCAGACATTTTGCTGGCTTCTTACAAAGCTAAACATATTCTGGCAATGCTATGCAGCAAAACCACTCATTGTTATTTACCCGAAGAAGTTGAAACTTACGTCCACAAAAAAAAAAAAAACTTGCACAGATATTTATAGCAGCTTTATTCATAACTGCCAACACTTGGAAGCAGCCAAGATGTCCATTCAGTAGGTGAATGGAAACATAAATTGAGGTACATCCAGACAATGGAAAGCTTTTCAGCACTGAAAGGAAATGAGCTATCAAGCCGTGAAAAGACGTATTAAACGCATATTATTACTAAGTGAAAGAAGACAATCTGAAAAGGCTACACATTGTACAGTTCCGACTATAGGACATTGCGGAAAAGGCGAAACTGTGGAGACAGTGAAAAGATCAGTGGTTGCTTGAGAATGAGGGGTGGGGAACGGAGCTGAATAGGTAGAGCACTGAGGACTTTTAGGGCAGTGGATACCGTTGGGTTGGCCAAAAAGTTCGTTGGATATAACAGAAAACCTGAATGAACTTTCTGGTCAACCCAGTGTAATGACGGTACGTGTTTGCGCAAACCCACAGAATGTACAGAGCCAAGACAGAACCGTAAGGTAAACTGTGGGCTTAGGGTTAACCTTGTGTCGTGCAGGTTCATCAGTTGTAACGAGTGGACCACTTTGCAGGGGGTGTTGATACTGAGGGAAGTTTTGATTGCGTGGGGGCAGGAGGTGTGGGGGAAACCTCTGTCCCTTCCTCTTAATTTTGCAGGAGCCAAAACTCTCTTTTTGAAAAAAGTGTTTATTTGTTTTTGGCTGTGCTGGGACCTTGTTGCAGCGCATGGGGCTGCCAGTGGGGTGGGCTCTCTTGCTGCAGAGCACAAGCTCTAGGCGCCTGGGCTCACCAGCTGCAGCGCCCAGGGGCTCTAGAGCACAGACTCAGTTGTTGTGGCACGCGAGCTTGGTTGCCCCGCCGCACGTAGAATAGTTGGGTTGGCCAAAAAGTTCGTTGGATATAACAGAAAACCTGAATGAACTTTCTGGTCAACCCAGTGTAATGACGGTACGTGTTTGCGCAAACCCACAGAATGTACAGAGCCAAGACAGAACCGTAAGGTAAACTGTGGGCTTAGGGTTAACCTTGTGTCGTGCAGGTTCATCAGTTGTAACGAGTGGACCACTTTGCAGGGGGTGTTGATACTGAGGGAAGTTTTGATTGCGTGGGGGCAGGAGGTGTGGGGGAAACCTCTGTCCCTTCCTCTTAATTTTGCAGGAGCCAAAACTCTCTTTTTGAAAAAAGTGTTTATTTGTTTTTGGCTGTGCTGGGACCTTGTTGCAGCGCATGGGGCTGCCAGTGGGGTGGGCTCTCTTGCTGCAGAGCACAAGCTCTAGGCGCCTGGGCTCACCAGCTGCAGCGCCCAGGGGCTCTAGAGCACAGACTCAGTTGTTGTGGCACGCGAGCTTGGTTGCCCCGCCGCACGTAGAATATTCCCAGACCGGGGATCCAACTCATGTCCCCCGCATTGACAGGTGGATTCTTAACCGCTGGACCACCAAGGAAGTCCCCCAAAACTTCTCTTCTAAAAAAGGGGTTTTAAATATTTATTTTTATTTATTTATTTGGCTGTGCCGAGTCACAGCATGTGGGATCTTTAGTTGCAACATGTGAACACTTTGTTGCAGCACATGGGATCTAGTTCCCCGACCAGGGATCAAACCAGAGCCCCCTGCGTTGGGAGCACTGGGAGCACGGAGCCTTAGCTACTGGACTGCCAGGGAAGTCCTGTTGTTGTTTTTTTAAAAAATAAGCAAGCGGCAGAATGAGAACCAGAGTACGACGCTACGTTTATAATGTAAACGACACGCACCAAAAACATATTTACTAGGTGTATATAGACATATGCAAAAGGAAAGAAAGAAAGCTCGGAAAGGACACACAGCAGACTCTTCCTGTCTGCTAAGGGGAGGAGGAGTAAGGGAGGATTGCATTTGGAAGATCAAAAGGAACGTCTGTCTTAAATATTGTGATAGTTTACAAGGAGCATATACCAGAAATACCCGGGTAATTAAGGGTGATTTTTAAAGAGGAAAAGTGAAGGAAAACAAAATGAGGAAAGAAGAGAGGGAGGGAGAGAAAAGGCAGGTAAAAAGTGAAGACAGAGTCGGAGAGGAAGGGGCGGGGCAGACGGCAGAGGGGAGCAGAAAGGGGCAGGACTCCCCAGGGCCCTTCTTCTCCCACCTGCCAAGATGCCCCCAGCCCACGCCAGCTGGGGCAGGCAAGCTGCAGCCCCAGGGCCCTGCAGTGTTGTCTCCCATTGAGATGTCAGCTCTCTGCTGGCTCCTGCCCGCCCCTGGCCCTGGCCTCCAGTGGCAGCTTTCTTTATTCCCCTTATCAGTGAGAACCAGCAGGGACCACATCCCTGGACCCACGCCTGGCCCACTGATTGCAAATTGTTTCTGAAGGAGCATTTTGCAATGGGCTTTCCCTCTCCAGGGACTATTCTAGGAATGTCAACAGCTTCTGTTCGGAATAAAAACGCTGAATCCATCGCTCTCATAAATAACGATAGTGTGATTAGCTGCCATTCTGATGGCAGATAATGAAAGCAGAGCAGGCGTTTGCTGCTTCTGGATTTCCGAAGATAGAGACAGATGGATGGGTGCCAGTGCCTTCATGGGGCATCCACTCCATGCCAGAGTTTGAGCGCCATGAACTCCTCCGGCCCTCTCAGCAGACTGTCCTGGGTCATCACTGCTGTGCTTTGTAACAGAGAAAGAAACTGTGGCCCGGGGATGTCACTGAGCCCAGGTTGACTGTCATATGCCCACCGGTGAGACTGACACTCAGCTCCGTCCTGAGAGTGACTGACTCTCATGTGCACCAACAGGCAGGGTTTTCACTTCCAGGAGTGCTCAGGGGAGAAAAAGCCAGGATTTTAAGAACTCTGAGCCCTACTCACGCCTGGTCTGTCCCAGGGACCAGCAGGCGAGTCCTGAAGAATCTGCCACTTGAGTGAGACGAGTCTGTCGTCTTCACGTGTGTATTTCTCTTTGGGCTGCCCAGGTGGCGCTAGTGGGAAAGAACGCGCCTGTAATGCAGGAGATGTGTGTTTGATCCCCGGGTCCTCGGAAAGATCCCCTGGAGGAGGGCATGGCAGCCCGCTTCGATGTTCTGGCCTGGAGAATTCCATGGGCAGAGGAGCCTGACAGGCTACAGTCCAGGGAGCCACAAAGAGCTGGACACGACTGAGCAACTGAGCATGCACATACTTCTCTCTTCAACAGATATTTAGCGAGCACTTCCTGTGTGCCGAGCACTGGGCTGTGTGCCCACCCCTGACCTCACAGAGCTTACAGACGAGCTGGAGAGAGAGAGGATGAAACCACTGTAGTTAAGCAACCCAGTGCGTGCATGTCTATGATGGGGAAATATGCAGAGTGGATCCAACTGGGGAACTCAACCGGGCCAAGGGGGCAGGACTCATGCTGCAGGCATCCGAGCAGAAACGAGCAGGGTACAGGTGAGTCCACGAGTGAAGAGGGTAAGGGAACAGTGTTCTTGGCAGAGGGAACAGCCGTGGGTAAAGGCCCAGAGGTGGGAACCTCTTGATGAGTGCTGAAGGTAATCTCACAAGGCTGGATGTCCACAAGCAGCATGGAAGGAACCCAGAGGCCCCGGTTCTCTGCCCTGGGAGCAGATATTAATGAAGTCTCAGTGGGTATTGAGCTGATATTGTGTGCAAGGCTCCTGGAGGGCAATCCCTACTCCCACCGAAGGGAGAGTGGTGAGTACCTGAAGGGAGACAGGAACAAGATCTCTGTGGGAATCCCACGCAGTTGGGTGAAAGTCAGACAAGATTCTTGGAGGTGGTGGCATTTGAGACTGCCTTCAACCCTCAAGTAGAGTCTTTTGAGTCAGGTGGCAAAGAGCTTGCAAATGGCACCTGAATAATTGGAGCATTCCCCACACACCAGTACAGGAGCTAGCTTTCTCCCACCAATATCGTCAGGTAAAAGCTGTAGCTACTGTTATTTTTAAAAAATATTTCTTTATTTGGCTGCACCAGGTCTTGGCTTTCCCAGGTGGCGCTGGTGGTAAAGAGCCCACCTGCCCATGCAGGTAGACGTAAGAGATGTGGTTCGATCCCTGGATCAGGAAGATTCACCTGGAGGGGAGAATGGCAACCCACTCCAGTATTCTTGCCTGGAGAATCCCATGGACTGAGGGGCCTGGTGGGCTACAGTCCTCAGGGCCATACAGAGTCGGACACAACTGAGTAACTCAGCATGCCCACACCAGCTCTTAGTGCCCACACCAGCTCTTAGTGCCCACACCAGGGAGTGCATTTGGAGTGTGGAGTCTAGCCCACTGGACCAAGGTATTGTTATTATTCCCATTCTATAGGGCTGTGTGCCCACCCCTGACCTCACAGAGCTTACAGACGAGCTGGAGAGAGAGAGGATGAAACCACTGTAGTTAAGCAACCCAGTGCGTGCATGTCTATGATGGGGAAATATGCAGAGTGGATCCAACTGGGGAACTCAACCGGGCCAAGGGGGCAGGACTCATGCTGCAGGCATCCGAGCAGAAACGAGCAGGGTACAGGTGAGTCCACGAGTGAAGAGGGTAAGGGAACAGTGTTCTTGGCAGAGGGAACAGCCGTGGGTAAAGGCCCAGAGGTGGGAACCTCTTGATGAGTGCTGAAGGTAATCTCACAAGGCTGGATGTCCACAAGCAGCATGGAAGGAACCCAGAGGCCCCGGTTCTCTGCCCTGGGAGCAGATATTAATGAAGTCTCAGTGGGTATTGAGCTGATATTGTGTGCAAGGCTCCTGGAGGGCAATCCCTACTCCCACCGAAGGGAGAGTGGTGAGTACCTGAAGGGAGACAGGAACAAGATCTCTGTGGGAATCCCACGCAGTTGGGTGAAAGTCAGACAAGATTCTTGGAGGTGGTGGCATTTGAGACTGCCTTCAACCCTCAAGTAGAGTCTTTTGAGTCAGGTGGCAAAGAGCTTGCAAATGGCACCTGAATAATTGGAGCATTCCCCACACACCAGTACAGGAGCTAGCTTTCTCCCACCAATATCGTCAGGTAAAAGCTGTAGCTACTGTTATTTTTAAAAAATATTTCTTTATTTGGCTGCACCAGGTCTTGGCTTTCCCAGGTGGCGCTGGTGGTAAAGAGCCCACCTGCCCATGCAGGTAGACGTAAGAGATGTGGTTCGATCCCTGGATCAGGAAGATTCACCTGGAGGGGAGAATGGCAACCCACTCCAGTATTCTTGCCTGGAGAATCCCATGGACTGAGGGGCCTGGTGGGCTACTGTCCTCAGGGCCATACAGAGTCGGACACAACTGAGTAACTCAGCATGCCCACACCAGCTCTTAGTGCCCACACCAGCTCTTAGTGCCCACACCAGGGAGTGCATTTGGAGTGTGGAGTCTAGCCCACTGGACCAAGGTATTGTTATTATTCCCATTCTATCGATGAGGAAACTGAAGCCCAGGAACATGAGGTCATTTTCCAAGGTCTGTCTAGCTCCGCAGACTGCACGTAACCCACAGACTGGACACTGTGAGGAAATGTGATCGGGCCGTGTCCTTGGGACAGGCTCTGTCTACACCGAGCACAGCCTGCTCTTTACCTCTGAGGGATGTCTGTTTGGAAGCAGCAGTCTGTCAGAGTGTTTCTGTGTTGAGTTCAGCATGGTGAGACATGAATAAATATTTCAACGTTCAGCGAAAAGGACCTGCCCCAGCATGATTCAAGGGCAGGGTAACAAAATGATCTTCAGTTCAGTTCAGTTGCTCAGTCGTGTCCGACTCTTTGCGACCCCATGGACTGCAGCACACCAGGCTTCCCTGTCCATCACCAACTCCTGGAGCTTGCTCAAACTCCTATCCATCAAGTTGGTGATGCCATCCAGTCATCTCATCCTCTGTCGTCCCCTTCTCCTCCTGCTTTCAACCTTTCCCAGCCTCAGGGTCTTTTCCAATAAGTCAGTTCTTTGAATCAGGTGGCTAAAGTGTTGGCGCTTCAGCATTAGTCCTTCCAATGAATAGTCAGGATTGATTTCTCTTAAGATTGACGGGTATGATCTCCTTGCAGTCCAAGGGACTCTCAAGAGTCTTTTCCAACACCACAGTTCAAAAGCATCAGTTCTTCAGTCTTCAGTTTTCTTTATGGTCCAACTCTCTCATCCATACACGACTACTGGAAAACCCGTAATAGCGTTTACTAGATGGACCTTTGTCGGTAAAGTAATGTCTCTGTTTTTTAATATGCTGTCTAGGTTTGTCACAGCTTTTCTTCCGAGGAGCAAGCATCTTTTAATTTCACGGCTGCAGTCACCATCCACAGTGATACTGGAGCTGAAGAAAATAAATTCTGTCACTGTTTTCATTTTTTTTCCCCTATCTATTTTCCATGAAGTGATGGGACTGGATACTGTGATCTTAGTTTTTTTGAATGTTGAGCTTTAAGCCAGCTTTTTCATTCTCCTCCTTCACTTTCATCAAGAGGCTCTTTGGTTCCTCTAGGACCATAACAAAATGATCTTACCTCCCATTATCTCCCGCGAGGTTTATTGTGGTTTATCAAGTGGTTATACACATTAATGTGCTGGCTCTTTTGCTAATGGAGGAATTCCTTGCATGGAGGGGGGTGTGGTTAAGGTAATAGCACCATTTCTGACAACAAAACACAAAGCCTTGTTTCTCTTCGGGAGATGTTTTCTTAGGTCAAAGAGAGGCTTCTCGGTCTTGCTAGAGCTTCAGAGAAGCTGGTGGAGGGAATTCTGTTGTCCAGGGAGACAGAGTCTGTTCTGAGCAGCTGAAGGCATCGGGGCAGGGGCCCGGGTGAGGCGTGGGGAACAGACTCAGGCATGGCCCTTCCTCCTGAGCCCCTCAGCCCTGGCAGTGGTGGGTTGCCACTGTGGTTTGGTCACTCATGAACTGCAGCCCGCCGAGATCCTCCGTCCAGGGGATTTCCCAGGCAAGAATACTGGGGTGGGTAGCCATTTCCTTCTCCAGGGGATCCTCCTGACCCAGGGATCAAAATTGCGTCATCTCCTGCCTTGGCAGGTGGATTCTTTACCCCTGAGTCACCAGGGAAGCCCAAGGAATGGCAGAAGGGAGGTGCCATCTCTTTAATTTACAGGTGAGGAAACTGGGGCTCAGAGAGGAAAAGGGACTCGCCAAAGCACACACAGAGGGCTGGTGAGAGATTTGAGTATCCTGACCCCCCACATCAGGTCTCTACCCACAGCATCACCCGCGGCCTGACAAGGGGTGGACTGGGGTGGCAGGAAAGCCCTGGCGGCAAGGTTGGTGAACTTAAGGGCACAGCGTGCTAGCTTTGGAGGCTTGAATGGGGACTCCAGCTCTGTTCCTCTGCTCTGTGACTCTGGGCCACTGACTTTCTGAGCCTCTGTTCCCCCAGTTGTCAGTGATGAGCACGGAACAGTGCTCCAAAATACAGCTAGCGCTTGTCACCTTCCTGGCTCTACCAGGTAGCCAAATGCTCGCAGGCAAGGTGCTTCTTCCCTCTGGACCTCAGTTTTGTGGTTGTTTAGTCGCTAAGTCATGTCCGACTCTTTGCGACCCCATGGACTGCGGCACGCCAGGCTTCCCTGTCCTCCACTATCTCCTGGAGTTTGCTCAGACTCATGCCCATTGATGCCATCCAACCATTGCATCCTCTGTTGTGCCCTTCTCCTCCTCCCTTCAGTCTTTCCCGGCATCAGGGTCTTTTCCAATGAATTGGCTCTTTGCATCAGGTGGCCAAAGTATTGGAGCTTCAGCATCAGTCCCTGAATGTTCAGGGTTGATTTCCTTTAGGGTTGATCTCCATGCAGTCCAAGGGACCCTCAAGAGTCTTCTCCAGCACACAATTCAAAAGCATCGGCTTTTGGTGCTCAGCATCCTTTATGGTTCAGCTCTCACATCTGGACACGACTACTGGAAAAAGCACAGCTTTGACCATGCAAACCTCAATTTGCCCATTTCTAAAATAAAAGGATTTGACTAGGTAGCATCTCAAGGCCATCTCCAGTCTGATGCCTTGTAAGTCTATGACTCAGAGAACCACCCCGAGTCAAGGGAAGGGAGGGGACCACCGCAACAATATTACCAATAATTGTCTTAGCCGTGTATTGAATGTCCACTGGTAGGCGCTGGTTCTCCCTTCCTGCCAGGCCTACAGTATCACAACAGCCACCTCCTGGCCTCCCGGCTTCCAGCCCTCTCTTCTTTAATCCACCATGCACACCTGGCCTGTCTCAGCCATCTTCAGCCCAACTTTACTCTCTGCTTTAGCACATTCGATGGCTCCGCAGAGCCACCCCCTGCCAAGGTGAGGTCCAGTTCCTCCACATGGTGGTGAAGCCTTCTGTGCTCAGGCCCTGCCCTCGCTAATGGAATTTCGTACCAGCTGAGTTGTCTCTTTGTCCAGTCCTCCCCCGTGTCTCGTCTCAGAGGTGCTCAATGAACATTTGTTGACTGAATGAACACATGGGTGAAATATTTCTCTCAATTAAGGCTACGCAAACTTTAGTCATTTGCAGACCAGCCGCAAGAGTTTTGCAGAAATCTGTGCATTGTGTCTATTTTTGTTTACTTAAGTATTTTCCTTTTTTAGATTAAATAAATGTATCTGAAAAGGAAACCGTACATCATACTGTAACCAGAGGATCAGTATTACTTGCCAGAAATAGATCTCCACTAAAATAGACATGAGGACAGATGAGCACTGTGTTCAGTTCCAACTAGATATTGCTCTCTACCAGGGCTGCAGGCCTAGGGCCGCTCTCTCTCTCAGTTAACATGGGATGGCTCAGCACCGCGAGAGGCGGTGGGGACGAAGGAGCACCATCTTGAGACTTGCCCATGGACAGCGATCACAAGCATACTACAGGGGATGAAGATGGAAGAGCTCTTTCACGCCAAGTGATTTCACCCCACTGAAAATTATCCTAACTACCGCCAGTGCTTGCTGCCCGCATTTTGAGAACTCTGCTAACAGAACCCATGCCTCTAAGCCCACAAGGGATGCATGTGAATTCTCTGGAAGACTTCAACTGGGCCTTTAGGAAAGACATGGAGATGTGTCTTGGCCATTTCAACTTTATAGTATGGGGTCCTTTATCTGAAGCTGCCCCTGCACAGCCCCCAGATGGTCCTCAGAACTCCACTGAGATAAGAGTTTGTTGGCTGAAGCCATCTGCCTGGAGGAATAATGAGTTCCCCATCACTGGAGAGGTGCAGACAGATGCTAGACAGTTATGGGCAGGTGAGGTGGGGAGGGGAGGCTGGGAGCAGGGGGTGTGATGGAGATAATTCAAGCGTCAGATGGCCAGTCTATGAAACTGACCTGACAGCTAGACAGACTTTCCTTTCGTAAGTAGGCAAAACACATTTAGAGCAATGAAAACAGAGGTAAGTTAACTTCTGAAGAGAAATACAGAAGCAAAGAGAGATGATTGTGAGGAAGAGAGACTGGAGGGAAGAAGGGGGAGTGGAAATGGTTATTATAATTCATTTCTCTTGGTAATATTTCCTGTTTCTCAATCCAGCACTGGATTCTTCGGGACTATTGTGGTTTTAAGCAACCTAAACTGAACTCAAACCTGTGTAAACGACAAAAAAAAAAAAAAAGGAACTTAATGAGATTTAAATAATAAAACTGCCTTCGGGAATGGCTGAGTCCAGGGACTCAGACAATATTCATCAGTCCTGTCCCTTCCCCATCACTCAGCTCTGCCTTCCTCTGTGTTGGCTCCACTTTCCGACTTGACCTGCTCAGTTCAGTTCAGTAAATTGCTCAGTCGTGTCCAACTCTTTGCGACCCCACGAACTGCAGCACACCAGGCTTCCCTGTCCGTCACCAACTCCTGGAGCTTGCTCAAACTCATGTCCATTGAGTCAGTGATGCCATCCAACCACCTCATCCTCTGTCATCCCCTTCTCCTCCTACCTTCAATCTTTCCCAGCATCAGGGTCTTCTCCAGTGATTTAGTTCTTCACATCAGGTGGCCAAAGTATTGGGGTTTCAGCTTCAGCATCAGTCCTTCCAATGAATATTCAAGACTGATTTCCTTCAGGATGGACTGGTTGGACCCCCTCGCAGTCCCAAGGGACTCTCAGGAGTCTTCTCCAGCACCACAGTTCAAAAGCACGCATTCTTCAGTGCTCATGACCTGCTCGAGGAACGACAAATCGGGCTGCCAGCAGCTCCAGGCTCAGGAACCGTGGTTGTTGTTTTTTAGTCACTCAGTTGTGTCCGACTCTTTGCAACCCCATGAACTGTAGCCCTCCAGGCTCCTCTGTCTGTGGAATTCTCCAGGCAAGAATACCGGAGTGGGAATCTTCCCAACCCAGGGATTGAATCTGCAGCTCCTGCATCGGCAGGCGGGCTATTTGCCACTGAACCATCAGGGAAGCCCCCACCATGTCCGAGCTCTTTCCAAATCCTAGGTCGACAGCCTCTCGATGGTCAATGCCCACCTGGCAGCTCAGAGGGGCTCAGGAGGGGCTCGCCAAAGGCTTCTCCTGAGGTCCTAGCAGTGGGCTGGGGCTGGCTTACGGGTGGGCATGGTCCCTTGGCCAGGGGAACGTGGCCCATGGGCCTGGGCAGCTGCTCCGGGTGGGCCCCCTGTGAGTGATCAGCCACACACATTTCTTAAGCTCAGTCTGCCTGAAGGTTGCTTTCTCAGGCCTGGAAGAAATCAGTGCGTGAAGAAGATTGACAGAGGCCGAGACCTCGGACAGCTCTCTGGTCAGATACCATGAGGAAGCCCACGTCACCCGCCACTGGGTGGACACACTCATGTGCTTTGAGCATTTGGGGGAGCCCTCAACTGGTTTTAACCTGTGCCTGCAAGCTGCACAGACCCTTAGACATCACTCAGCACCAGGGCCAGGCACTGGTCACCCCTAGACAGGCCCTCTTTCCTGCCGTGGCAGTCGGCTTCCTCCTCCTAGGGCTGGTTTGCAAGAGCCCTGCCTTTCAGCTCCTCTCTGACCTCAAGGCCCCTTGAGGATATCCACGGATTCTGTGGTGGAGATCAAACTTCTGTCTGACAGTCCTTTTAGCCAAAGTCCCAGGAAGAATTCTCATCAACTCAGGATCCATCACACATTCCTCCCAGCGAGGTCGGGGTGATGTGCGATGGCTGTGCCCGCGTTACATGCCATCTCTGAAAGGAGGAAACCCCATCCAACCCGATGAATGCAAACGGAGGAGGAGAAGTCCCCAAATCAAAACTGAGGTGCTGTCACCCAAACTGAAATGAATGTCAGGCAAGGAAAAAACAGCTTCTGTTTTTGCTACCTTCATCCGTTCCATTCAGTCACTCAGTCGTGTCCGACTCTTTGAGACCCCATGAACTGCAGCATGCCAGGCCTCCCTGTCCATCACCAACTCCCAGAGTATACCCGAACTCATCTCCATTGAGTTGGTGATGCCATCCAACCATCTCATCCTCTGTCGTCCTCTTGTCCTCCCACCCTCAATCTTTCCCAGCATCAGGGTCTTTTCAAATGAATCAGCTCTTCGCATCAGGTGGCCAAAGTATTGGAGTTTCAGCTTCAACATCAGTCCTTCCAATGAACACCCAGGGTTGATCTCCTTTAGAATGCACTGGTTGGATCTCCTTGCAGTCCAAGGGACTCTCAAGAGTCTTCTCCAACACCACAGTTCAAAAGCATCAATTCTTCTGCACTCAGCTTTCTTTATAGTCCAACTTTCACATCCGTACATGACTATTGGAAAAACCATAGCCTTGACTAGATGGACTTTTGTTGGCAAAGTAATGTCTCTGTTTTTTAATATGCTGTCTAGGTTGGTCATAACTTTGCTTCCCAGGAGGAAGCGTCTTTTAATTTCATGGCTGCAGTCACCAGCTGCAGTGATTTGGGAGCCCAGTAGTTTAGTTACCCTCATGCCGCTGCTGCTAAGTCACTTCAGTCGTGTCCGACTCTGTGCGACCCCGTAGACAGCAGCCCATCAGGCTCCCCCGTCCCTGGGATTCTCCAGGCAAGAACGCTGGAGTGGGTTGCCATTTCCTTCTCCAAAGCATGAAAGTGAAAAGTGAAAGTGAAGTCGCTCAGTCTGTCCGACTGTTAGCGACCCCATGGACTGCAGCCCACCAGGCTCCTCCGTCCATGAGATTTTCCAGGCAAGAGTACTGGAGTGGGGTGCCGTTGCCTCATAACCTTGCTCAAATCTGTGCCTGGCGTTTCCATCCAGACAGCATCTGTCTGTCCTTTGGCCATTGCTTCAAATGGCATTTCCTTGAGGAAACTTTTCCCAGCCATCCCAAGCTGGACTGGGATGGATTCAGGTTGGAGCCCAACCTGAACGTGCGTTCCTGGCAGAGCTTGTCCACCTGGGCTTGTGTGACCCGTCTTGTTCCCCGTACTGGCTCCAGGACTCAGGACAGTGCCTGGCAAGTAGAGGAGTTCAATAGACGCTGCAGTCCAGGTGGAGGTCGTAGCATGGGACTGGAGACCCGTGATGGGGGAGGACGGACCAGTCAAGGAAGATACCAGGATTCCATGCGTGTGGTGAGAATGTGGGAAAGAGGCAGGAGCACTTAGCGTCACCTTTAGGAGACCCCACAATGGATGACAGGCTTGCGTGCGTGCTAAGTCACGTCCAACTCTTTGTGACCCCGTGGACTGTAGCCCGCCAGGCTCCTCCGTCCGTGGGACTCTCCAGGCAAGATTACTGGAGTGGGGTGGCCATGCCCTCCTCCAGCGGGTCTGCCCCACCCAGGGATGGACCTGCGTCCTCTGCAGGCGGATTCTTTGCCACCGAGCCACCTGGGGAGCCCATGGATGACGGGGGTGGGGGTCAGTGCGGGGCGGGGGTGGCAAGTCTACCGGCAGATGCCAGCCCTGGGGCCAGAGAGAGGAGGCCAAGAGGAGGCTCGAGGGAGGAGATCCTGTCTGTGAGTCCTTGGGGAACCTGGAGGGAAGGGCAGTCGCAGCCCCAAGACCAGGAGTCTTTGTGAAAGGGATCAGGGGTCAAGGGGAAGGGAGGCAGGCCTCAGGCACGGGGTGAGCACTGACTGGGAAAGAGGTGTCTCCGGGCAGGACCTCTCAAACCCCAAGACCTGGAGGGAAGGTGGGTATCTGGGGGGCTGTCTCTTATACACATCTAGATGTGTATAAGAGACAGCACTGGAGAGGTGCAGACAGATGCTAGACAGTTATGGGCAGGTGAGGTGGGGAGGGGAGGCTGGGAGCAGGGGGTGTGATGGAGATAATTCAAGCGTCAGATGGCCAGTCTATGAAACTGACCTGACAGCTAGACAGACTTTCCTTTCGTAAGTAGGCAAAACACATTTAGAGCAATNCGGCCCGAGCCGGGAGCGGCGCCGCGCCCGGAGCGCACCGGAGCGGCCGAGCTGCCCGCGCAGCGCCCGCCGCGGGCAGCGCAGCCGCGGCCGCAGGTAGGAGAGGGGCGGCCGGCGTCGGGGCGCCGAGTCTGGGACGGCCGGACGGCGAGGCCGAGCGCCCAGAGCTGCCGCCACGGGCTGGGCGGGATGGGGTCGGGCTCGCCGAGCTTCCAGACCCCCGCGCCTCGCCCGGCCTCGGGCCCACAGGAAGGAGCCCGAGGCGCCGCTCCGACAGTCGACGCGCACCCGGGCGCGAGGGGGCCGGGAGAGCACGCACGAGGGTCACCGAAATCTCCGGCTTTTTTCCAAGGGGTCGCGGGCCCTTTGGCCCCCCCCACCCCCAGCTGATGCTAAATTCTGCTGGAGCCGTCGAAGCGCCCCGTTCACCCCCAGGGGACGGCGGGGGACGCGGGAAAGAATGATAGCGTTTGGCGAGCCGTGTGCCACTTCTCCGTGTAGGGTCAGCTGCGCCGAGGTCGAGCTGCGCCCCTGTTCTGTTCCCTGCGGGCTCCGGGAACCAGGCGACTGGGGAATGGGACACTTCCTTTCTGTCTTAGGCAGCTTAAGCCCTCAAGAAACGCTGGCTAGAAAGCACACCGCAGCTTGGGCTTGAGCTGAGCGCACAGAAGTCCGCGCCGCGCTCTCCGAGCAATGTAGGATTGGGGGAGGGGGGGCGTCCCTGAGGTTTGACGACTATGTCTGTCTTCTTGCCTTACATGCTGACACTTATTTTCCGGACACTGGAAAAAGAGGCGACCCTGCCACCCCTTGGGACAATGACCAGCAGGTCTCCATGGGGGCTCCTCTTGTACTCACATGTCCCCATGGCTGGCATCTACAGATACTGTGTTCTAGCTTAGCTTGCTTTTCGGCTAAGGAACCCAGACCTGGCAGCTCCACACGGAGGCTCTGAGCTGATCTCCTCTCCAAACAGACGTGAATCCCGGGGAGTTATAATGCCCAGTGTCTGCCTGATGTGGGGCTTGAGCTCTCTGTCCTGCCCCAGGAAGCTCAGCCTCGTCTTCATGAAGAACTGGGGAGGGGGCACTGAATCAAATGGCTCCTGAGCTCTAGTGACACCCCCCAAATCAGACACTCTGTCAGACTAAGTGAGCGGACTCTGGGGTCAGTCCTGATCTGTGATGGGCACGGTGGGTGTCCGGGGAGAGAGGGGAGTGTTGGATGTTGGATATGGCCTAGATTCTCTCGTTGGCAACTTTGGAGGAAATGCATTCATAACAGAGCATGAAATGCAGTACCCCAACTCCGAGATTCCAGAACAAAGGATGTCAGTGGGAACCGCCGGCATGTGTCCTCTGCCTCTTGGCTGTCTCTGTGAGGGGTAGACCCAGCCCCTGCCCTCCTCCTGGCAGAGCAGCCCCAGACCCCCCACCCCAAAGGCAGAGGAGGCTGCAGGTCCCTGGACAAGTGAGAGGGACCTTCTCCCAGGGCGATGGGGCAAAATGGCCGAGCTTCCCTTGAGCCTCGGGAAGAAACTGTTAGGCAGGCTGCAAACAAAGAAACCGCTCTCTATCCAGCCAAGCACTGGTTCAATGGGCAGTCCTTAGAGGACGAACCGTGAGTCCCCGGCAGCGGGAGGAAACCCAGCTTGTCTGGCAGGGCATCTGTAGCATGGGGCGAGCCTTGAGAATTATAGGAGAAAGGCGGCTGCTGCAGGGGGGAAGCGGGAACCATCTCTGCTGACACTCTGCCTGTTCAGTCCAGGCTGGAGGCTCGGTGAGAAGCAGGGTCCCCCAGGATCTCAGGGTGGGGCTGGGAGGGGGCTTCTAGAAGCCAAGGAGGAGGAAACACGGAGGGTCAAGACAAGGAAGGAGTAGGTCCCTCAAAGCTGAAGGAAGCAGCACAGTCGCTCCGTCTGTCCCTGGTTCTCACGTGCGTGGCAACCTGGAGCGCCAAATGCTGTGAGTGTGTTTACCGGTCACCCAGGACCTTGCAGGCACTCAGTAAGGATCTCAGAATAAAGCCAGCGCTGATGGAAGGTGAAGACAGTATGAGCGTGGACCTCCCTGTATCATTGAGCAGGAAGGCTATGAAATACAGCCTCTGAGACCGCAGCCAGGAACGAACCCTGGATGAATGGGCTTTGCGCAGGGCTGCGGCCGCTTTCCACAGGTGACCTTGGGCAAGTTCTCGTCTGTTTGGGGAGGTGGGGACGGAGCACTGAAAGCTGCAGTGACCTTGTGCAGCAGGTACTGTCCTGACCCCCCAGTTCAGAGGCGAGGGACCTGCGGGACAGAAAGGGAACGTGACTTGCCCAAGGTCACACAGCCAGGAGGAGGCAGGGCAGAGGTTTGAACCCCACTCTTCTTCCGACCTCCAGGCCAATGCTTTGTCCCATTGATAGGTCTCTGGGCCTTGCTTTCACCTCCACAAAGCGGGGTGGTGTGGCGATGGTCAGGATGACCGACAGTGAGGCCCCTCCAGGGCACCATCCAAGCAGTGGCTGCTCCCCTGCCTTCCCAGCATATGCTGAGAGCAGCTTTCAGTAAAGCACAGCGTCAGGTGGCTTCTTGCCTGCACATAAAGACGCTGTTTCCGCACTTGGCTATGAGCTCAGTAGCTGAGATGTCCCAAGTCACTTGGAATTTAGAAATGTCTTTTTGTCCCTTGTGGGTGTGTGGAGCACAAGCCAAGCATCAACCCCAGTTGATTAATCCTTGCCTGCTGCCTCCAGCCCCACAGCATCCCAAAGTCCACCCTCTTTGTCTTGAGAGCGGGGTGGGGGTGGTGCGTGGTACCCAAGCCCCCCTGTGTCCTTGGCCTGAAGCGGGCCTAGCATTTCCTCCCTTTGATCACCTGAGCCCTCTTGCCCAGCTAGGGCTCCAACACCAAACCCAGCCAGAGGCTCTTAATCACCCGAGCCCCAGGTGGATACAGAGAAGTGTCTGCTGCCCTTTGCCTGTCAGGACTGCCCCTTCCATTCAGCCAGGCCAAGCTGCTCGAACGGCGGGCAGAGCACGCCTGCCATGATGAGAGCAAGCTTGCATCGACAGCAACTGGAAAGAGCCCCTGCAAGTCCTCCCCGGCCCCCAGCAAGGACATCATCAGACGCTCAGCCGCTGCTCTGTGGCATCCCCGGCGCCGGCTCCCCAAGTCAGCCCAGAACCGGGGTGGGCTGGGGGGTGCACTTGGTGCCACCCATTCTCTGGAAGGTGGTGGGAAAGGGCATGGTACTTGAGAGGGGGAAATGCTGGGAGGCCCAACGTGGACCCCAAGATAGGGCTCCCCAGGAAATGTGCCTCTGTGAGCCTTACGAACATCCAGCATCTTTACTCCGAGCTCACCCGAGGGCCTCCGGGGCAGAGGCAGAGATGGAATGAGTGGGGAGCCGGCTAATAGCAGAGACAGGGTTCCCTGGCATGGACCGTAGGTGTGAACGCAAGCTGTGATATTTCAGCGCAGACTTGGATTCAGTCATAAACACGAAAAAAAAGAAAAAAGAAACTCCACGAAATGTGGTTCCAGTGATAATCTCATCAATAAACAGTCACAGCTAAGAGTTAGTGATATGCCAGGGGGCTGTGCTGTGCGCCTTCCTGATAGAACTGTGTCTCATTTCCACAAAGCCCCGTGAGCTCCGTAGTGGAATTGTCCCTGGACCGATGAGAAAACTGAGATGGAGAGAGGTGAAGGCACCAGCTGCAAGACCACTGGGCTAGGAGCTGACCGGGAGCCCAGGTGCAGCCATGTGGTACTGACGCCCCTGCCACGAAGAAGGCCCTGGTCCCGACCACGTGGCCAGGACCACGACACCCTGTTTAAGGAGCTGCCCGTTAGGAAGCACCTTGCATTCATCCCGTCAGTTGAGCTTTGCCCCAGCTCAGGAGGCTGGTAGTGTGATCGCTGCTCTTTGCTAGCTGGGGAGGTTGAGGTACAGAGAGATGAATTTGTACCCAAGGTCCCTTGGCTGCTAAGTGGCGGAACTGGGGGTCATGCCCAGGTGCCCCCATAATATACAGCGTATTTGTGACCTGTGCTTTAGATTCACTTAAAGCTGGTGTTGATATCGTGCACCCAGCCACATTGCCCTGACTCTCAGGTGCTCCCCCCCAACCCCAACTTGTCACCACCCTCTTGCTGCTCTGGAAGTCCCCGGGAGCAGCCGAGGAAGCCATCAGCTCTGTTTACCGTGATCTGACATGACACCAAAGTGGCATGCGATTTGATGCGAGCTGCCTGCAGCGAATGGCCTTCTATTTTTACCTTTCTTACAAATTGGAAATTACAAGGAGGCCAGGTCTTGCGGAGTGATTGGCTGGAGCCTTGTGCAGGCAGGGGGTTGTGCAGCTAGGTGGAACAGGCCACATTAGGGTGCCAGGGGCCCTCCTGCCTGCAGAAGAGGGTCCCCAGCTTCCGAGGCCGGATGGCATCATGGCAGGCAGGCCGGGCTGGAGGGTGCACGAGTTAGTGGCCTCTTCGGACAGTGATCTGCAGCTCTGCCCACCTGTCAGCTGCATGGTGTCTGCAAGATCGGTGTCGCCTGCCAGCTCTGGAGACAACTGTGTTCTGGCCAGAGGGACATTCAAGGTCAGAGATGCCCCGGAAGACACTGACAGCAGCTTGCTTTCGTGACCTTATTGTTTGGTGAGGAGGTTCTGTGCAGGGGGAAGGCAGCGGCCACAAGGAGGGTGAACAATGACATTTGGTGTCAGTATCGCGGTCTTCTGGAACCTAGTCCTGATAGCAATTCTGTCAGTCATCAGAACAACACTTGTACAGAAAGAAAAAAAAAACGCTCTTGTAGTTGTTCTTTCTTTTGCTCCTGTCTGAACTATTCCAGGGGAGGAAAATATGGTCTCTGACAGAGAAGAGTCCTCTGTCCAAAAAAAAGAGGCATTTTCTTTAAGTGACTTCTCAGAAAGCCCTTATCGGAATGACCTTGACTCAAATGCAGCCTCTTTGCACACATGTGAAATACGCACACACTTAATGCTTACACAGACTGGCATGACGTGCTTTCTGTTGAAGTTTGCGTTAGCTGGGAGCTCCAGGTGAAAGTAATATTATTATTGTTTCCATTATTATCTATCACTTTTTGGATGGGAAAATGGGGGCTCAGCAAGCCCTGTACACCCTCAGCCTAACCTCTGCTTTCCCAGCTGAGGGGAGTCACCTTTCCTAAGCCCGAATCCCAGTTCATCAGGGAGCCCCTTGGAAGGAACCTCTGTGGGAGGCAGGTCACAGCGCTGGGGTCGAGCCTGCCAGACAGCGTGGAAAGGCACGGCGTGAGGTTTTGGAGGAAGGGCCGCAGATCCCCTTCTTGCCTGCCCTGAGCTCTGGCCCGCCGCTAACATGTCCTGCATTGTATCCAGCTGGGGTCTGAAGTGGACTCGTTTGGCCGGGGTGCCCGAGCGGTGGCAGGCAGTGCCTGGGGACAAGAAGGATGCTTGCTCTCAGGTGCACGAGCACTCCAGTGCTCATCTACACGGACTCGAGCTTCAGGGGCCCCGTGAGATCATCCAGAAGGATCTGAGGGCCTTGGTAGCCTGGAAAGTTGTGGGCAGGTGTTTGCATGTGAGCTTCAAGGTGGTTTGGGACCTGCCGTGTGGCTCAGAGTCATGCCCGACTGAGAGGGAAGGGAAGGGGTGGGTAGGGGATGGAAACCACTTGCCCTGGACGTTACCCACTTGCCCTCTTCTCTCGGACCGCTGCCCGTGCTGAAGGTGGTGGAATAGGATGAGGTAGGGGGAGGCCAGGGGAACTTGGGGGTTTGACACGTCCCCTGGCCGCGTGGCCAGCCCGACCCTGACCAGCGAGGCTGGAGCACCTCCTGGGCATCGACTGTGGGCTGCCCGAGGTGGTGAGAACAGTGCCAGGGGACCAGGCTGCTGTCCCCATCGGCCGGAGGACGACCCCGAGGTCGATGGAGGTGGGGTCGCTCCGCCTGAGTTATACTGCAGAGTTCAAGCCCAGGACTTGCTGATGCCAGCCCCCTGTGGCTTCCCATGCCACCTGCTGCCTCTGGGGAGCACCCAGGTGGGATCGTCGTAGGGGGAGCCAGCACAAAATTGACCGCGGCCAGAGGCAGCCGCTTCCCACGTGCTGTGTGCTCCCCATCCTGCGGCCGGCCCTCGTGGCCACCTGAGCCTCGTGCCTCTTAGCGCTCCAGAGCTTGTGGTCAGGGGCCCACCTATGGCTTTTGCACGCGGGCTTGGGGGTGGGGAAGAAGTAGTCTTCCTGAAGGAATCTGAGTGCCCTTGCTGGATTGCACGGACCTGCTTTTAACAGGTTGGCTCTGCACCGTGTCCCCAAGTCATCAGACGCGTAGGAGCCCCAGTTTTGAGCTCTGACTTCGGACGCAGGCACCGAGCGCAGTATTTTATAAGCCGTGTTCCGGGACCCTCAATGGGTGACCGAGCCCGGGGTTGCTCCGTCCTGCTGACGGAGACCCGAGGCCCGGGCTTGCAGACCCCAGGGGTGGTGGGGAGCGCCACCTCCGCTGTGGGCTGCCTGGGAGCCTGAGGAACGGTGGGCTGGGTCCTTCCCCAGTCTAGTCCTTCCCCTTTCTCTGTCTATAAAGCCAGGGGCTTTGGACTGGACGCGCCGATCGGCCGCTCCGTGCGCCCGGTGCCAGCTCTCCGAGCGGGGAAAGGCAGGCTGCGTGGCCCACTTGCTCCTCCATGTCCCCCACGACAGCCTCCCCGAGACTAATGATGGGGACTATAAGGGCCCCTTCTCCGAATGGCAGAGAACACCGCTAATGGCAGAGCAGATGCAACACTGTTAATTACGCTGCGGGTATTAAATGAAATGCCAGCCCCAGAGGAGGTAAATAGCGCCACTGGGCTGGCCGCGGCTGGGCCTGGAAGCGGTGCCGTCCCCTCCCCAGCCCCGGAGCCGGCCGGGAGTCACAAAGCCTCCCTTCGCACCGGCCCCCCTCCCCAGCATGGGGTCCACAGCGGCTCTTTGGAGCTGAGACATTGGTGGCTGCTCTGGGAGATTTTCTTTAGTGGCCTTTGGGGAAGGGGGTGGTCAGAGGCCGATGTGGGCCAACTATGGGATCAAATAAAGCTTTGAGCACCTACTGTGTGCCAGGCCCTACTGTGAGTCATGCAGATAAGCCAGGAGCAGAAACGCCGTGTCTTCTGGGGTCTGCGGTGCCCCCCGTAGTCGGGGACGCAGAGCAAGTACTTAGTTCTTGCTTTTTGTTGTTTCTGTGACTGCTTGAGGGGAAGCCAGAGGTTGCACAGGTTGGGGCCGGAGCTGGCCCGTCATGGGCTGAATGGGGTAGAAGGGCAAGGGGACTGGCTCGCTTCCTGGGCACCGCCAGCCTAGCCTTTCCAGGAGCTGGGTTTCTCACTTGCTGGTGCTCATGGGCTCCTTTGCCTCAGTTTGTACATCTGCAAATTGGGTTTGGGGCTTCTTCCCACATGGCTCAGTTGTAAAGAATCCACCTGCCAATTCAGGAGGCGTGGGTTCAATCCCTGGCTTGGGAAAGTCCCCTGGAGGAGGGAGGGCATGGCAACCCACTCCAGTATTCTTGCCTGGAAAACCCCATGGACAGAGGAGCCTGGTGGGCTACAGTCCATGGAGTCCCAAAAAAGTTGAACGCGACTTAGAGACTGACAGCAACACGCCGGGCACAGTGAGGGCTGTGATGACTGCAGGCAAGCCTGCCTCTGAATGAACCCTAGCCCTGGCCATGGCAGGTCAGGAAGTTGCAGAGATGTCTGAAAAGTGGCGTTGCAGCAGCAGCAGGAGAGGGTCTGATCACCAAAGGCCGCTTCTGATTCTTCCTGTGGATTGCGAGCGCCGCTCGAACCTTCAGGCCTCCCCAGCTGCTCCCCACTCGAACCTTCGGACCTCCCCAGCCGCTCCCCACTCGAACCTTCAGGCCTCCCCAGCCGCTCCCCACTGGAACCTTCAGGCCTCCCCAGCCGCTCCCCACTCAAACCTTCAGGCCTCCCCAGCCGCTCCCCACTCGAACCTTCAGGCCTCCCCAGCCGCTCCCCACTCGAACCTTCAGGCCTCCCCACTCGAACCTTCAGACCTCCCCAGTCGCTCCCCACTCGAACCTTCAGACCTCCCCAGTCGCTCCCCACTCGAACCTTCAGGCCTCCCCAGCCGCTCCCCACTCGAGACCTTCAGACCTCCCCAGTCGCTCCCCACTCGAGACCTCCCCACTCGAACCTTCAGACCTCCCCAGTCGCTCCCCACTCGAGACCTCCCCACTCGAAACCTTCAGACCTCCCCAGTCGCTCCCTGCCTCCTGCTTCTTGGACCTTGAAATCAGTTTCTGAGGTTTTTCTAGGCCAGGGAAAGTCACAAAAGCCACCCATTTCAGATACCTCTGTCATAGGTGGGTAAACTGAGGCCTAAAGAGGCGGGGTCTGAGGCTCACAGGTGCTAGGACCCAGAGCTCCTAACCCCTAACCCAGTGCTCCTGCCCCTGCCCCAAGCCCAGTGCCGCTGTTGAAAAATTATTAGAGTTGGTGGAAGGACTCTGGTTGCCATGACAACGGAGCCTGTGTCCTCGGGAGATAATGGCGTTGCACAAGGCAGAGTGATGTGTGTTGAATGCTGATTCGGGAGCCGCTCGAGCGAGTGATGGAGTGAGTGGAGGGGACTGTGTCTAGGGCTCGAGCTTCCCCAGAAAAGAGGCTGGGGGTGGCGGGTGCGGATAGCTGCAGGGAAACCGGCTTGTCTGGAAGCACCCTTGCTGCAGCCTCGCAGGATGGGGTAATTTCCTTCATTTGTGGAGGTGCAGAGTGAGGTGCAGAGGGGTGAAGTGACTTCACCAGGTCACACACCTGTGCACGAGATGGAACTGGGCTTCAGAACTCCGGTGGCTGCGGGGAGTCTGGGCTACGGAGGCCCTGGGAGGGGTACAGCCAGGGGGAGGGCAGTTGGTGAGCTGGGGTGTACTCGGAATACCTAGACCTCTCTAAAGACTGTTGAGGAGCTTCTGGTGGGCGGGAAGCAGCAATTCCAGCCCAAGAGGAATGGGAAGCAGTAAGTCCAAAGCCCACTCTCGCACTTCCTAGCTGTGTGACCCTGAGCAAGTCACTTTACCTCTCTGAGACTCAGTGTCCCCATCTGCAAAATGGGGATAAGAACAGATCAACCTCATACAATTGTTATGAGACGAAATAGGGTAGGTAGGCAGAGCACCAGGCCCCACTGCTGAGCATCAACCAAAGGGAAGAGGCTAGACAGGTAGGTGTGTTCCCAACCAAATATTGGCTTGTAAGATACGGTGTAGGAAGAGTAGGTGTAGATGGTAGGAAGAGTGAAACTGGCCAAAACGATTACAGGAGCAGTAAATGCCGGGGGTCTTCAGTGCCAGGCTTAATGAGCGTCACCAGGACAAACCCACAGCTTCCATCATTAAAAACATGCATAAGTACTCTGTTTGGAGGGCATGAGTGGTGTGTACTTCTCTGTAAACGCACCGAGCCCGAAAACCTGGGCACACACCAGGCTGGGGGTCGTGTCTGTTGTGTGCTGCTCTCCAAGTGAGCCTGTGGAAAATAAAGTTTCACCCACGCTCTTCATCTCTCCATCCCGAAAAGCTGGGGCAATATACTCCCTTCCCTACCTGGGGGTCGGGGAGCACGGGGTTAACACCCCGAGGAACCCCGAAGTACATCATTTGCATGCTGGCAGAGGGGAGTNGTTTCACCCACGCTCTTCATCTCTCCATCCCGAAAAGCTGGGGCAATATACTCCCTTCCCTACCTGGGGGTCGGGGAGCACGGGGTTAACACCCCGAGGAACCCCGAAGTACATCATTTGCATGCTGGCAGAGGGGAGGCGAGCTGGCAGACAGCCCCACTCCATTTAGGAAGCAGAAAGAGGGTGCTGGCCTTGCGGTTTGGCTGTTTCAAAAGCACGGCGGAGAGCTAGGATTCTAATGACTTAGAGGCAAGCGACCATTTTGTTCCCGCTAACCTGTCTGAGCACGTCCACCCCCAGACAAGCAACCTGGTCCTGGGTTACCCAGAGACGGAGGGTCGTCTGCTCGCTGCTGCTCCTGAGACTGGATGGCGGGGTGCGTGCGAAGCAGTGACCAATACCCCCCTGCCCCCCCAGACTATGACTGTTCCATCCTCGGCAGGCGGGAGAGGGTTGGGAGATCCATTCTGTGGACGGATGAAGACAGTTGACATTTAAGGAGGTTTGAGCAGATGTGCTAATTGCAGGGATAGGTACCCATGGCCACTTGGGGACCGTGTTTAGTGAGCAGTTTGCTCTGAGAATTTGATGTGGTCAGCATTGACAGTGGCTTCACCATTCACTTTTATCAACTGCCTGTGGGTTAAGATAACTGTGGCATCTTGCCTGGGACTTTTTTCCCATAGCTATCTTGAAAAAAAAGAAAAAAGTAGCCCTAATCAGGTGATTTATTATAATCTCTGCCAGGTAACAAGCATTTAGTACGTACCAGGCTCTGTGTGAAACACTTTCCGTAGTCTCCCCAGGTGATCCTCATATTTTCACCTCCGTGTTCGAGAGGCTTTGCATTCCTGCAGCTTTTGAACTGACTGAAAACCAGGCTTTCCCACCCCCGGGGCCAGTGCCCTTAAACACTGCCCTATTCCATCCTGGCTCTTGACAAATAAACTTCTGAATACCCTTGACCTCCTGAGCGGAAGTTACTCATGAATTTCTTCATTGTTCCTGGGACTTAAGACCGTTTTCTCAATAAAAATCTTGTTTCCCCAAATGGGTGGTCTCCTCTCCCTACATGGGATTTTTTTTTTTTTTCCTGACAGAAATGGGGGTGGGGTATTCATACGAGAAAGATTTATTTAGAAAGCTTGGTGAATGAATCCAGAATAGATGCGTTGGCTAAAGTGAGCATTCGTTGGAGTCTTTCAAAAACAAAATTGGCTTTTTCTTGTAGGAAATACTTGAGACCCAGGAATCTGACCCTTAATCGACTGAAAATACACACCCTCCTCATTCTTGAAAAATATCCTAAAGCAGTGTCTCTCAAGATTTTTTAAAATCCATCTGAGCTATATTAAAAGAACAATAGGATTTGTTGTTTCCCAAATACAAACTCGAAATGCTGACCTCGCTTTTTTAACCACCCTCCCCCAAATTTTGCATATTTCCTAGGAAAGGGGCAACAGTGACCCCTCCTCCAACCACTTTGAGAAGGAGCTTCTGGCATGACTAGACTCTGCCCTATATGCAGACTCGAAGGCCATGGAGGGCTGGGTGGGTCAAAGAACTGATTATGAGGTCAGGAGCAAGGTGGCAGTTGTGGGGGGACTTGTAATAAACTAGTGCATACACACCTTCTCCCTGTCCCCAAAGCGCTCAACCAGACACACGTGGGGGCCCGTTCTGGCCCACGGGCAGGCGATCTGAGATCCCTGGTGGTTCTTATGCTGACTGTGTGATCTTAATTTAGTTTGTCTTCGGGACTTCGGCGCATGCATCTCTAGAGCGGGGCTGAGAAAGCCTGCAGAGGTGTCCAGAGGAGGAAGCAGGGTCGCAGGTTGTGGACATTTGGTAGGGGAGCCACAGAGCTGCCCAGGGCCACTGTCACCCACAGTCCCGTCCTGTGGCGCGGGGTCAGCTCTCCACGTCAGCTGTGCGTCTGCGGGGACTGAAAACCGTTTAGTTCTACCAATCCCCGCATTATTGTGCTTTGCTTCTTCCCGAATCTGAGTTCTTAAAGGGCCTTCATCCTTATGCCCTTCAGAGTCCTTCAAGCACTTCTTGAACAGGAGGGGAGGGTCCTTTAACCCTTGGTTTTCTCACAAGCGCGCCTTCCAAGGCAAAGAGCAGTGTGAAAAGAATGCCGGGCGGGTGTCTTGTCACTCTCTACTTCCAGATCTGAACTCATCCTTTCGGCCAGGGGAGCAGGGGGTGCTTTTCAGAGGCGTCCCCTGGAGCAGAGACTCCAGCATTCCCCACACCGGGTGGAGGAAGCAGGGGAGGGGGCGCTGAGAGACCCGCCGGTTCTCAGGGGTGCCTGGAGCCCGCCCTGGCTCAGCCGGTTAGGACAGCTGGAGGAAGCTGGCGGCAGGGAAGCCCCGCGGCCTGGTCGCAGTCGCAGCTCTTCAGCCCCCTGCCTCCTTGGATTCTGCCCGGGTCTCTGAAACTTCGGCTTCCTCCCTCCTCTCCCTCTGCAGGGTCTTGGGCTTCTCCGGTGGGGCTAGTGGTAAAGAACCCACCTGCTGATGCGGGAGATGAAAGGGACTGCGGGTTCAGTCCCTGGGTGGGAAGATCCTCAGAGAGGGAAATGGCAACCCGCTCCAGTATTCTTGCCTGGAGAATTCCACAGACGGAGGAGCTGGCGGGCTGCACTCCCCGGGGGCCTGCAAAGGGTCGGACACGAGTGAGCGACTGGGCAGGCACACAGCGGCCCCCTCCCTCCTTGGGGTCTGGGGCAGGTCCCCGGAGGTCACCAGAGCAGCGCCCCTGGCTCTCCCCGCTCCCTTCCCCCCCCCTCCTCTCTCCTGCCTTCCCTTCCTTCTGGAGCCTTCTCCCTGTCCTGCTGCGGCTCTTCTCCAGCCTCTGTCTCTCCTTCTGAGCCTCATCTTTGGTGTCCAAGGCTTTCCTTACAGGAAGCAATCAAGAACCTGCAAGCCTCCCTGAGTGAGCACATCTCTTCTGATCCTGTGACCTCACGGTGGACCCTGACCCCACTGGGGCGGGAACGCAGACCCTGCAGAAATCAGCAGAAACTCCCAGCTGGGCCGGTCCCTTGCTTTCTGGAGAGCCGCTGTTCAGGCTCACCAGCGCACCCCTGCATTGGCAACGGGAGGGGCGCCACCGTCTCCGTAGCCGACGTTTCTCGAGGACTTGTGATAGCAATGTCCCCATGGTGGGACTCAGGAAAGCGCGCGCGCGCATGCGTGCGCACATGTGTGTGTGTGTGTATGTCGGGCACTGCTGAGCTGCCGTGGGAGAAAGCAGAGCAACGTGAAGACCCAGGTCCCATTGGTGCAGAGAGGACCAGTGGAGTTGGAGAGACAGGGTAGAATGATCAGTTAACTCGTCAGAGGACAGAAGGCAGGTTGTGTAGAGGGACTGGGCCTTCCCCATCACCCCCACCCCCAGTCCCAGCTCAGCCACTCTCCCTCGGCCCCACCACATGCTCAGCAGATGGGTTCTTGCCACATCACCATCAGATCAAATCTCCCTTCTTTCAAAGGTCCCCAAGTCCCCCTGGCTCAGTGCTTGCCACGGGCTTCTGTTCAGTCGCTCAGTCCTGTCCAACTCTGCCACCCCATGGGCTGTGGGCTTCCCTGTCCTTCACTATCTCCTGGAGTTTGCTCAAACTCAGGTCCATTGAGTTGGTGATGCCATCCAACTCTCTCATCCTTGCCTCCTTACTGTGGGGTGGGGGTAGGGGGGGTGTTGAGGGAGAGGTTAGAAGCATGGGAATTGAGCAGATGCCTCCAGATCGCGGACTTGGGCAAGTCCTATCGCCATCATTCTCTGTGTCTGTGAGAATTAAAGACGAGCATCCGTGGGATGAATGAAGGTTGCTCAGTCGTGTCCGCCTCTTTGCGACCCCATGAACTATACAGTCCATGGAATTCTCCAGGCCAGAATACTGGAGTGGGTAGCCTTTCCCTTCTCCAGGCATCTTCCCAACCCGGGCATCGAACCCAGATCTCCCACATTGCAGGCAGATTCTTTACCAGCTGAGCCACAAGGGAAGCCCAAGAATACTGGAGTGGGTAGCCTATGCCTTCTCCAGTGGATCTTCCTGACCCAGGAACTGAACTGGGGTCTCCTGCATTGCAGGCGGATCCTTTAACCAACTGAGCTCTTAGGGGAGCCCACCGAACTAAAGCACTGGATAAACCTTCGGCCTGATCGCTATTCTTGCTCCGGGACACAGCACCCCCGCTTCTCCTGCTTCAGAGCCCTTGACCGTTGCTGCCACCTCCCCAGCCAGGCTCCCTGAGGGACTCCAGATTCTCGCCAGCCAGACCAGGTCCCTCCTCAGTGTCTGTGAGCACATTATGCCTTGTCCCCATCCGCTCCGCCTAGGGTGGACTAGAAGTGTTAGGCTTGTGGGGAGGAGCTAAGGTTCCGGTCCTGCTTCTCTCACTGTGACTGTAGAAAGAGTGTCCCACTTGTGTTCCCTTTCCACCAGCCCTAATGCCATCGTCTCCTGGTTTCTTGCCCGAATCCAGCCCCCGGCGCAGCCCGGCGCCATCCCCCCTTCTCCGGGCTGTGGGAGAACTTCCCCGAGTGGATGTCGTTTATCCGCACGCCCAGCTGTCGCCAGCGCTTTGGTGGCGGCAGGACCCAGACTCCAGCTGGTGTCTGGATCGCTCTGCACCCAGCGTGGGACCCGGCTCCCTGGAGGTGCGCGGTCGATCCAGGTCGGACTGGATTGAAAATTGCCTCGACAAAGCGAGGTGCACAGTTGGGCATTGCAGACGATTAGGGGCTAGAACAGATGTTAGGAGACTGTGGACCGTGTGACCGAGGCAGGCGGGCTGAGGTGAGAAGCAGGATGAAGTCAGAAGGGTGCTCCGGGCCAGAGCCTGAGTCCTCTCGTGCACGGAAGGAGACCAAGCACAGAGAGGTAAAGGGCCTGGCTCGACGTCACGCAGCCCGTAGCGCTGGCTCGACGTCACGCAGCCCGTAGCGTTGGCTCGACGTCACACAGCCTGTAGCGTGCAGAGTGAGGGTTCAGACCCGGGTCTGCAGACCAGAGGCTCAAGTTGACTGTGCGTCCTCCTCTCCCCGCCCCTAGAAAGGCCTGCTTTTCTGCGAGCACGGGCTGTGTCTGCAGGCAGAAGAGAGCTGGGGACTCCTACGGGGATTGCCACCCCGGGCCAGCTGCCTCCCAGGGGGCGCTCTTTAGAGCCCAGCCCTGGGGGCCTGCTGACAGGCCCATGGGGACCAGTTAGCCTTCACGGAGCCAGACCTTGGGGAAGTAGAGTTTGCAGCCACTCTGGGCTCTTTGTCCTTGGGGATTTGCTCTGGAGGGAATTACATTCTCTCCCATCCTAAAGGTGGGCCTTGCAGGGGAGTTCTGCAGGCATCTGAGTAGAGGTAGCGGAATGGGCTGGTTAAGGATATGGACACGGGAGACCAGCTGCCTGGGTTCTAGCCCTGGCCCCCCTAGTTCCTAGCTGGGAGACCTTCGGCAAGTCCCTCTCTCTCTGTGCCTTGGTTTCAGTTCAGTTTAGTTNCCCCCCCCCTCCTCTCTCCTGCCTTCCCTTCCTTCTGGAGCCTTCTCCCTGTCCTGCTGCGGCTCTTCTCCAGCCTCTGTCTCTCCTTCTGAGCCTCATCTTTGGTGTCCAAGGCTTTCCTTACAGGAAGCAATCAAGAACCTGCAAGCCTCCCTGAGTGAGCACATCTCTTCTGATCCTGTGACCTCACGGTGGACCCTGACCCCACTGGGGCGGGAACGCAGACCCTGCAGAAATCAGCAGAAACTCCCAGCTGGGCCGGTCCCTTGCTTTCTGGAGAGCCGCTGTTCAGGCTCACCAGCACACCCCTGCATTGGCAACGGGAGGGGCGCCACCGTCTCCGTAGCCGACGTTTCTCGAGGACTTGTGATAGCAATGTCCCCATGGTGGGACTCAGGAAAGCGCGCGCGCGCATGCGTGCGCACATGTGTGTGTGTGTGTATGTCGGGCACTGCTGAGCTGCCGTGGGAGAAAGCAGAGCAACGTGAAGACCCAGGTCCCATTGGTGCAGAGAGGACCAGTGGAGTTGGAGAGACAGGGTAGAATGATCAGTTAACTCGTCAGAGGACAGAAGGCAGGTTGTGTAGAGGGACTGGGCCTTCCCCATCACCCCCACCCCCAGTCCCAGCTCAGCCACTCTCCCTCGGCCCCACCACATGCTCAGCAGATGGGTTCTTGCCACATCACCATCAGATCAAATCTCCCTTCTTTCAAAGGTCCCCAAGTCCCCCTGGCTCAGTGCTTGCCACGGGCTTCTGTTCAGTCGCTCAGTCCTGTCCAACTCTGCCACCCCATGGGCTGTGGGCTTCCCTGTCCTTCACTATCTCCTGGAGTTTGCTCAAACTCAGGTCCATTGAGTTGGTGATGCCATCCAACTCTCTCATCCTTGCCTCCTTACTGTGGGGTGGGGGTAGGGGGGGTGTTGAGGGAGAGGTTAGAAGCATGGGAATTGAGCAGATGCCTCCAGATCGCGGACTTGGGCAAGTCCTATCGCCATCATTCTCTGTGTCTGTGAGAATTAAAGACGAGCATCCGTGGGATGAATGAAGGTTGCTCAGTCGTGTCCGCCTCTTTGCGACCCCATGAACTATACAGTCCATGGAATTCTCCAGGCCAGAATACTGGAGTGGGTAGCCTTTCCCTTCTCCAGGCATCTTCCCAACCCGGGCATCGAACCCAGGTCTCCCACATTGCAGGCAGATTCTTTACCAGCTGAGCCACAAGGGAAGCCCAAGAATACTGGAGTGGGTAGCCTATGCCTTCTCCAGTGGATCTTCCTGACCCAGGAACTGAACTGGGGTCTCCTGCATTGCAGGCGGATCCTTTAACCAACTGAGCTCTTAGGGGAGCCCACCGAACTAAAGCACTGGATAAACCTTCGGCCTGATCGCTATTCTTGCTCCGGGACACAGCACCCCCGCTTCTCCTGCTTCAGAGCCCTTGACCGTTGCTGCCACCTCCCCAGCCAGGCTCCCTGAGGGACTCCAGATTCTCGCCAGCCAGACCAGGTCCCTCCTCAGTGTCTGTGAGCACATTATGCCTTGTCCCCATCCGCTCCGCCTAGGGTGGACTAGAAGTGTTAGGCTTGTGGGGAGGAGCTAAGGTTCCGGTCCTGCTTCTCTCACTGTGACTGTAGAAAGAGTGTCCCACTTGTGTTCCCTTTCCACCAGCCCTAATGCCATCGTCTCCTGGTTTCTTGCCCGAATCCAGCCCCCGGCGCAGCCCGGCGCCATCCCCCCTTCTCCGGGCTGTGGGAGAACTTCCCCGAGTGGATGTCGTTTATCCGCACGCCCAGCTGTCGCCAGCGCTTTGGTGGCGGCAGGACCCAGACTCCAGCTGGTGTCTGGATCGCTCTGCACCCAGCGTGGGACCCGGCTCCCTGGAGGTGCGCGGTCGATCCAGGTCGGACTGGATTGAAAATTGCCTCGACAAAGCGAGGTGCACAGTTGGGCATTGCAGACGATTAGGGGCTAGAACAGATGTTAGGAGACTGTGGACCGTGTGACCGAGGCAGGCGGGCTGAGGTGAGAAGCAGGATGAAGTCAGAAGGGTGCTCCGGGCCAGAGCCTGAGTCCTCTCGTGCACGGAAGGAGACCAAGCACAGAGAGGTAAAGGGCCTGGCTCGACGTCACGCAGCCCGTAGCGCTGGCTCGACGTCACGCAGCCCGTAGCGTTGGCTCGACGTCACACAGCCTGTAGCGTGCAGAGTGAGGGTTCAGACCCGGGTCTGCAGACCAGAGGCTCAAGTTGACTGTGCGTCCTCCTCTCCCCGCCCCTAGAAAGGCCTGCTTTTCTGCGAGCACGGGCTGTGTCTGCAGGCAGAAGAGAGCTGGGGACTCCTACGGGGATTGCCACCCCGGGCCAGCTGCCTCCCAGGGGGCGCTCTTTAGAGCCCAGCCCTGGGGGCCTGCTGACAGGCCCATGGGGACCAGTTAGCCTTCACGGAGCCAGACCTTGGGGAAGTAGAGTTTGCAGCCACTCTGGGCTCTTTGTCCTTGGGGATTTGCTCTGGAGGGAATTACATTCTCTCCCATCCTAAAGGTGGGCCTTGCAGGGGAGTTCTGCAGGCATCTGAGTAGAGGTAGCGGAATGGGCTGGTTAAGGATATGGACACGGGAGACCAGCTGCCTGGGTTCTAGCCCTGGCCCCCCTAGTTCCTAGCTGGGAGACCTTCGGCAAGTCCCTCTCTCTCTGTGCCTTGGTTTCAGTTCAGTTTAGTTCAGTCGCTCAGTCGTGTCCGACTCTTTACCCATCAGTAAAGTGTGGGGAGGGGTGAGAGTGACGAGTTACTGAGCTGGCTAGCATCTTATGGGAAAACGGGGACAAACTTTTTGACCAAACCCGTGCTCTCCAGAAAGCATTTAGAGCACGCTCTGATGTGTTAAGTCCCCAGCTCACTTTCTTGTACTTCCAGCTCTTCTTTCTCCTTCCTTCTTTGTTAACAAAAAGTTGGGGACTGTTTCCTGTGTGTATTCACAGACCGCAGAGCAGCATGACTTATTTCACCTTTGCGTGGGTGGCATCACCGACTCAATGAGCATGCGTGTGAGCAAGGTCCAGGAGTTGCTGATGGACAGGGAAGCCAGGCATGCTGCAGTCCATGGGGTCAAAAGGAGTCAGACATGACTGAGCATCTGAACTAACTGATGGACTTAAGAAGCCTCCAGCAGTTATAAAGCTGATCTTTTTCTCACTCTGGTTGCTGGGGTGGGATGTCCTTGAACCTTCTCGTAATTTCTGATTTGAGAGGCGCCCTAGAAAACCAGACTTCCAGGCTCTCTGAGGCTGCAGGCAGAAGAGCTTGCACCTCAGTTTCCTTCCTTGTAGCATGCTGAGAGGCCAGGCAGACACCTCTTCACGCCGATACCTCTCTTCCTCCTCAGAGCCCACACGGCAGGCTCGGAAAGCCAGGGGCCACGTCCATGTGCTTCAGAGAATTTCACACAGACCAGTGTCTAGGAGGCACCTGCTAAGTGAGTAGAGAGCCTGGGTTAAACTCTCTGTGACCTTGGGCAGGTTATTTGACCTCTCTGAGCCTCAGAACCATCATCTGCAAAATGGAACTAATAATGATTTTAGCGTCACTGTATTACGATTTGCTGGGCCGGGCCCAGGACTGGAAAATCTCAACCTAGTGGTCATCGTGTATAAAGCAGCTACCACTGGCCCCATTTCCTGACGAAGAAACAGACAGTTTGAGAAATTACCTGGCTTGCTTGAAAGTCAGCCTGGGATGTTGTGGAGGAGCGGCGTTTAGACCGTTGAGAACCGGGCTTGGAACTCAGGTTGTCGAGGCAGCCGAGGGGTTTGCACCAAGATGCGGACCCTCCTTCCTTCATCTCCAGAGCGAGAGTGTGCAGGGGGCTGAGATCTGGGGGCCCTGGGGGTCTGTAAGGGCCATATGACTCCTGTGCTATGTGACCTCGGACCAGCCCCCAGCCCTCCTGGGCCAGTCTTCATCTGTAGGCTGCTGCTGTAGACCAAGTCTGAATCAGGAGGGAGGCCGGCTGCCTTGGTCCCAGCAGGCCAAGGATGAGGGCCTAATATCTGGACTCGCAGGCATCCGTTTTGCCAGGTAAAAGGTTGACTTCTCACCCCCGGACTGGGCTCTGGTCTCTGGGGCCAAAGTCCTGAGGCCTGGGAGACCCTCTCCAGCTTTTCCATCACAGAAGCTTCTCCAGGGAGCCTTCCCTGACTTGCAGGGTGATTCATAGCAGGGCTGCCCACAGCACCTGCCTTTCACTGCACAGTGCAGCCTCCCTCTACCCTTTCTGCACTGAGCAGCAGCTATTAATTGGGCCACTTTCATATGATGTTTTGCGATTACAAAGCAAGCACGTCCGTGGCTCTTCATGTCTCTGAATGGTAATCGGAGCCGCTCTGTGTCGAGTACTTCCTGTGCGCCAGGTCCTCTGCTTCCCTTAGACTTATCATCTCACTTCAGTGTCAACACAATGATCCTGTGAAATACCAGGGTCCAGGTTTGCAATAAGGAAACTGAGGCTCAAGCAAAGTAAACATCTAGCTCCTGGTCACCCAGGGATTTGAATCAAACTCCATGAGACAATCATGGTCACCCATAACCTACACCCTTGGAAGCTGCCGTGGGCACCTGAATCCCAGGGACACTTGTTAAAATGCAGCTTCTGGGATTCCCTGATGGTCCAGTGGTTAAGAATTCACCTTGGAATGCAAGGAACATGAGTTCAATTCCTGGTCTGGGAGGATCCCACGTGTCTCGGAGCAACTAAGACCACTCACTGAAACTAGAGAAAGCCCAAGTGCAGCATAGTTCAGTTCAGTTCAGTTCAGTTGCTCAGTCATGTCTGACTCTTTGCGACCCCATGGATTGCCGCATGCCAGGCTTACCTGTCAATCACCAACTCCCGGAGCTTGCTCAAACTCATGTCCATCGAGTCAGCACAGCCAGAAATAAATAAATAAATAATAATTTTAAATGCAGCTTCTGATTCCATGGGTCTGGAGCAGAGTCCAGGACTCTGCATTTCTAACAGGCTGCCAGTCTGCCCTCGGAGAAGCACACTTTAAGTAGCAAGTCTCTGAGTAGCTGAGCCATTTGAGTTGAGACTCCTCTACAGTAACTGCCCCAGGCTGGCAAGCCTCAGTTTACTCATCTGTCAAATGGGTGACATAGGCCTCGGCTTCTTGAGGTGAAGTGAGGACTGGCAGACCCAGGATCTGTGAGATAAGTGCCTGGCACAAAAGAGGTGTTCAGTAGATGCTGGCTCTTCTCCCTTCATTGGAACTGTTATGGGTCTGGGTATACAACAGATGCCCAATAAAGCCTTGTGCAGTGGACCGAGCCTAGCGTTTCTTCCTAAAAAGCAGAGAATAAACCATTTTGTTTCCCTTTGGCATGCAGCCAAATCCAATATTAATTTTTTTCTTGAACCGCAGAGTTTCAGAAAGGAAGAAAAGCGAGTAGAGCAGCGAATGCAGTCTGAAGCAAGCCTCTGTAATTTCTGTAATTACAGAATGGGAGGCAAAACAAAGCGGGGATGCAAGCGCTCGCAGCATCATGGGAGGAAGCGGCCCCTCCCAGGCCTGTTTCTCCCCCTCCTCGCCCCTGCAGAGCACCCGCCCCCCAACACCGCCCCGGCTCCCAGTGGGTTCTGGGCCCAGCCCCGGCCCTAGACAATGGCAGCCTGAGACTCCGTCTTGGCCTTTCTGCCTCTGCCTAGGTCCCCACCCCACGCAGCCGCCCTGCCCGTCCCTCTGANTGTTCAAGGGCTGTCTCTTATACACATCTTTCTGGGCCCAGCCCCGGCCCTAGACAATGGCAGCCTGAGACTCCGTCTTGGCCTTTCTGCCTCTGCCTAGGTCCCCACCCCACGCAGCCGCCCTGCCCGTCCCTCTGATGAGGCAGTGGGACAGAGGGGGATTGTCCCAGGCAGCTGCCGTGCGCTCCCCTCCCCCCAGCCTGCCATCTGGCCCTGGCGTTGGACTGCTTACCGCCAAGCCTCCAGCAAGGCCTGGGGCCGCGCCTCCAAAGTGGATCCCCCACCACTCCTCACCAGCTCTGGCCTCGCCTTGCAGCCAGGGTTCAAGTCACCATCCTCCCTTGTCTGGACTCTCAGCTCTTAAGGAGCCTCCCCGCATCCTCTCCTGAGCAGCCAGAGAGGACTCCTAAATGTAAGTCAGGCCAGCCCTGCCGCTACACCCTCCACTTTCTCCCTTCCCCTTTACGATGAAATCTGAGCTTCTCACCGTGGTAGCTGAGACCTTGCATGATCTTACCCCTCCCTGCCTCTAACTAGAACTGTCCCCTCCTGCCCTGGACTCCCGCCCCCCGGCCTCCATGCTGGCTCTCAATCATGCCAAACTTATGCCTGCCTCGGGGCCTTTGCACTTACTCTTTCCTCTGCTTGAAATGCTGGATCCAAGACAATCACATCTCTGGCTCCTGATTCAAACTGAAAAAAAATTTTTTTGTTCAGGCTAAGTAATGAAACAAGCCCCAGGGCCAGTTTTGACCCAGTTTGCCTGATCTGGAGCTTCCAAACACAACATGTTTTCTTTTCTTACAAAGCATGCTTCCTGCTTGGTTTGGCCTCATTTTTATCGATGGCTTTAAGACCTGGTCATAGAGCACGTCAAGGAAGCATGGAACATCGTGGGAACATCTTGAGCATCTTTCTGTCTGAAATCTCTTTCTCTAGCTCCATCCTTCACAGAGCCTCCTGGAGGGAGTCTTCTTCTGTAATATGAACTTGATCCCACTGTCACCCCTGCTCCATCCCTGCAGTTGGTCCCCCTAAGTTTCCTACCCTGAGTTTTGAGGCCCTTCACAAACTGACCTTCCTAGCTTCAAACATCCCAACCTTTGTTTATGGGTCTCCCTCTATTGCAGATACCATTTCCCTGTTTTTGAGCCTAACGACCACATATACAGCCTTCAAAGCCCAGTTCAGATGTCCCTTCATCTAGGATGCCTTCCCTGGCTGAATTAAGTCATTCCTTTTAGGCCTGTCTGCTTCATTACGCTCTTGCTGCAGTGACACGGAGTATTAGGAAGAGCTGTAGCAGAGCTGTTTCTCTTTCGATGCCGTGACCTTGTGAAGGTCACGGGTCTTGTCTTATTAATCCTTGCCATCCGAGAGTCCAGCCCAGCTCCATGCACACCTTAGGCCCTCAGTAAACAGTTACACAAGAGGAGCTATCTTGTGGCGCCTGTCAGCTCGCCGATTCAAACTCCGACGGCCGTGTGTAGCTCAGAATGCAAAACGCTGGGGACAGCTGCCCCCCGCCAGTTCTTGGCACCTGCCCAGTGAATGCTTGAATGAATGGGTGAAGGCGTGCAGGAGTAGGTGATGAACGCAGAGGACGCACTGCCTGTTGCCTCATGTTATTAGCTGTGCCCTTTGGAATGCTGCCTTGCTGGGGTTCCGTTAATGACAGAGCCAGAGGAATACGTAGCTGGATTCTTGGTCTGCAGAACATCGCCACCTGGTGAGGAAGAACTGGGAGACGCACGTCTTGGCAACATGCCTCAGATCCAGAGATGGGGAGGGCTGTCCTTCCACCGCCTCCACCAGCAGATAGGAGAGGAGGAGGGAAGAGACCTGCGGAGCCATCCTCCAGAAGCCCTGGAGCCGCAGAGCACAGGCGCTCCTCTCAGGCAAGACGAGGTGACAGTGGTGGAAAGGCTGCTTCTGCTTCAGAGAGCGTCCGTTTTGTCGAAACACGGGTGCCCTTGCCGTAAACAGGCACGTGCCCGTGCCTTCTGCGTGCTGTTCTGTGCGACGGGGAGGTGACGGGTGAACCAGCTGGGTCAGGGATTAAAGTTCTCCGAGCAGCAGGGTATCAGTGAGGCGGTTTCCTGGAACAGCTCTGGGTTATTAGCACAGGGTCCCAGGCTTTCTCATAAATGTGTGTGTGCTCAGCTGTTTCGCGACCCCATGGACTGTAGCCCGCCAGGCTCCTCTGTCCATGGGATTTCCAAAGGCAAGAATACTGGTGGGTTGCCACTCCCTTCTCCAGGGGATCTTCCCAACCCAGGGATTGAACCCATGTCTCCTGCATTGCAGGCCGATCCTTTACCATTGGGCCACCAGGGAGTCCTTTTTCACCAATGGGGACCTTTTATTGTTTTCCTCCCATCTGTAAGATGTTCTGGATTCTTTTTTCTCTTACCAGATTTTATTTACTACAGAATAAGATTTTTTTTTTATTAATCAAACATGACTTCTGATTGGCCCAAGGTGATCAGCTAGACCACTCTGAGCTGGTATAAAAACAGCCCAAAGGGCCTGACATTTTTATTAACTAGTATTCCCCACGGCAACTGAAGGTTGATTTCTATCCAGCTTCTGAAAATGCTTCAAGTCGCTCCAGGGCCTGAATAATAAGCTCTCAATAAATGTTAGCTGCTATTCTTATTAGTGCTATTATTGTTATATCATGATCATCATCTTTGTGGCCTTCTGGGAAGCAGAGAACACGAGATTAAGAGCCACGATCTGTACATGGATGGGAGCAATCAATGCTAATGGCCGAGATTCCCTTTACCCTCACTGTGAGCCAGGTGCACTTTCCCATGCTTTGCAGGCACGTCTCATTTCATCTTCCCCACAACCCTGGGAGAGAAGTATTTTCCCCTCATTTTCTCAAAGAGGACCAAAGAGGTGACATGGTAAGTGTTGGAGGGATCCCTACGGTCTGTCTGAGTTAGCCTCAGGCTGGTCCTTGCAAGGAGGGCCTTCTCAGTGTGACTCTGCAAAAAAAAAGAAGAAAAAAGCATCAGTTGTATTAATTCCTGGCTTTATTATGTGCTTGATCCTGGAAGATTCACATTTGGTGATGTGGCTTCTCACAGGGAAGTTACAGACAGGCTGAATCTCAGCACTTTCCCCAGTTCTGGAAGTTGCATGGACATCTTCCTCATGAAGAGGTCTTGGAGCAGCTGCTATCTTTGATCCTTCCAGGCTTGGCATGAGAAGGTCTTCAATATACTCATGGAGAAGACGATGACAGACTGAACCTCCTGGTGAACCAGAGCATGCCTCCCCCAGCCCTGGATGGTTCTCTCAAAGCATGTACACACCCATCCACTCTGTTCAACACGTCCTGCCGTCTTTCCGTCTGTCTCCCCAGATGGAGTCAGACGATCCTGTGGCCCAGTGCGTGCATCAGTTTCCAAAGCCCAGTAGATTTTGGAGTTGGTTGGAGTTGAGTCTCTGATAACCAACAAGTAAACCCAGAGTGGAGGCCTGAAGCTGGTGTTCCCATGGGACACAGAGGGTGTGTGCAGAAATTTCAGGATTAGAGCAGGAACCCAGGAGCCAAGGTAAGCAGAAGCAGGGGATTTATTTTACAGCCATGAAAGTATTAGTTGCTCAGCCTCCTGTCTGACTCTGCCACCCCCATGGACTATAGCCCGCCAGACTCTTCCGTCCATGGGATTCTCCAGGCAAGAATACTGCAGTGGATTGCCATTCCCTTCTTCTCGACCCAGGGATTGAACCCGGATCTCCTGTATTACAGGCAGATTCTTTACCATCTGAGCCACCAGGGAAGCCCCATTACAACCGTGAGGATGCTTTATAAACTCTAAGAGCAGGAATGTAGCCCATCTTAAGGATGCCTGGAACTGCAGAATAGAATGCCTTGAAGACTCCATTTGTCTTTTGATCTCTGATTTCCTCCTGGCTCAGCAAACCATCTCTCTCTGCTGCTCCGAAGACAAGGGGGACAAAGATAGCTGCCTCAGAGTTCCCAGGTGGAGGGGGAGACTGCCTTCTTCCTCCAGTTGCCTGGGAAGGAGCCCAGATTGACTGGTGGGATCAGGTGACTAACCCTGGTGCAAAGTGGTTGGATGGTTTTTGAACAGTTACGGAGGCTGGTACCCACAAGGTCAAATTGTGGAGACAGTTAAGAGCATCGTTGGCTTTTAACAGTTAATGGTTGATGCTTCCTCCCCCAAAGAGGGTCGGCTTCAGCCTCTCCCCACTTGCCTGAGGCTTCTCTGTCCCCTGGACTTGCTGGTAGACCCCAGAATCAGCTGCCTTCAGCCAGCCCTGATGTTTAGGGGGTAGTCATCCAGGCCTGAGACTAAAGCTCCCTGCAACATTGCTCTGCTCAGGCCGGGGTCTTAGACAGGCACTGGAAACTGGCCTTGAGAACGAGACGCAGGGCTGGCGGTCAAGTGTGGCTTCCTGGAAGGTGGTCTGGCGCTCCGTGAACTCTGGGAAGAGACACTGGTGTTTGGTAACTGGGGGCCGCATGTGAGGGTGGGAGG